>PVJD01009667.1:0-60434 GCA_004026545.1 Mormoops blainvillei
GGCGACACCTCGCGCGTGAAAGGAAAGAATTCTACCAGACGCATCTGGCTTTAGGGTGCGCCTCTGACGCCCCTGGGGTGACTGGGTCCTTGATAAAGGTGTCTTCCCACTAGAGTGGATGGCTCTGGAGGGCAGCACTGGCCTGGGTGGCATCTGTGTTCCAGGCATAGCACTAACAAGCACACAGCTGCCGGGGAAAAGAGGGAAGAATGGAGAAAAGAAAAGAGGAAAGATGGAAGGGAGGAAGGGAGGGAGGGAGAGAGGAAGGGAGGGAGGGAAGGGGGGAGGGAGGGAGGGAGAAAAACAGAGAGAGAAAGAAAGACAGGAGGGGAGGGAGGGAGGAAGGAAGACTAGATCAGGCAACGTGTTGAATCATATTTGAAGAGGACAGATGAAAACATTTTGTGCATTCTTTGCAACTTACAGGTATCTCAAGTTTGCCTCCAGAGTCCAGTGAAATTTGGGAAGGTCCTGAAAGTGTCCCCTAGGGAAGGGACAGTGAGGGTCTCAGGCGCTGAAGACGAGCTAGTCGAACAAGGGTAAGCGATTTGTAAACAGGACCCAGCTTTCAGAGAGCTCTCACCCGCTTGTGCAATGACTGCTAAGCTAGCAGACGGCCAGGGCCAGGGTGGACATGCTGGTGCTTTGACCGAGCTCCCCCGCTCATTGCTGACTGATAACACTAACACCCCCGGCCGACCCACGCGCCCGGTGTGGGCCTCCATCTATTATCTCTGCAGCAAGCCTACAAGATTGGAATGATCACTATCCCCCAGTTGTACAGATAAAGAGTCCAAGGTTCAGAGAGGGAAAGGAACTTACCTAAGACGACCCAGCCAGGAGGAGGGGAGCAGGGTTCCACCCTGACTCTGGGCTGCTGGAAAGGCGGGGTGTTCTCTCCTGTCAATCAGCGCTCACCCAGATGCCAGGCCTCCACCCACACGATTGTTCTCTTGTGGGAGAACAATCAACACGATTGTCAGCTTTATCCAAGTAACATCAGTGGTATTAATAGCTAATGCTTAACTTCGCATCGACTCGTTTTAAAACACTCATGTCACAGCATTATTTGTCAGCCATAGAGGGGTTACCTCTGAAAAGAAGTGTCGTGGGGGCGAGACGAGGTGGTGACTCCCTGGCTAGGTGCTGTCCCCTCCTGAAGCCTGGAGCTTCCTGCACAGGACATCGGCCACCCTTGCGGACACGTCCGAGCCGCACCTGACTCCTGAGTATAATGGGAGGACGAACAGATCACAGGCAGTGGAATCGCTTTCAGGTCACATGCCTCGATGTCCCTTCCTGCCCAGTCTGGGGTCTCTACCACCATGTCCCTGGGAAGGCCTGTGCCACTGCTGGGGCAAGGCTCCCTGTGCTGCCCCAAGGCCCCGAGGGTTCTCAGCAAGCATGATTTTCAGGCGCCCCTTTGCAATGGTCCCCCTCAAAACGTTGGCTCTAACTGAATCATTAACAATGACCCACTAGGTCGCCTCCCAGGCCTGGCACCTGTTGAGTCAGAGCCTCTTCTCCTCACTGAACAGGAGGCCCAGCAGCAGGCGACCGGGGCGGGGGGTGGGGGGGGGACCTAACCGCTCATCACATCTTATAGCCACCATCTCATTTAATGCCCTTTTTGGGGCGGTGTGGGGGAGAATGTGGCTCAGCCCAGAGAAGTGGGAGAACTTGCCCCAGAAGGCACACCTGGTGCAGGATCAGGTTGGGGTTCTAACCAGCCCCTCCCCCGCCTCCTGTGACCTTTCTGCCCTGTGCGCCCCTGGAGACCTTGGCCAGCCTGGTGGCCGACAGAGTGAGGCGCAGACTGAGTTTTTCCACTCACTCACTCACTCCTTTATCGCAGAACCACAGAACTGGAGAGACAGGAAATGCTACGGCACCCCCACCTCGTTCTGCCCGTGAGGTGAAGAGGGGACCCTGCGAGGGGAAGGGCCTGCTTAGAGTCACCCGGCAAGTGAGTGACATGTGGGATTGGAACCCTCGCTTCTCGGCTGCCGTCCAGGTCCTTCCCTTCACCTCCACCACCAACAACCCCCCGCCCCCCGCCTAAGACCACAAACCCATTTGCCAAAAGTATGAGCTGTGGAAAGGTGGGAACGTGGGAAAGCGTCTATTTTATCAAAACCATAATGCACGCGGGCTGCCAAAGTCATGAGCAGTATTGTCATTACGAGGGAGGGAGGCCTCACTGTCTTCACAACTTGTGGGTTTAGTAAAATTCGTCTTCCCATTCCCGTGGTGAGGACTGTTACTTTCTAGGGTCGGAGGATGGGCAGGATAGGAAGAGAATGACCTCCGCACACACGCAAGTAAGAGGAGAAACGACGTTCCCCCAGATTCTCCACGTCTGAGAACCAGGCTCCCCTTCCGTCATATGGAGGTGACGTGTTGTGAGGATTAACATGAGTCAGCACCTGTCGCGCACAGGGAACAAGGACCCCCGCAAACTCCAAGTGCCCGGGGAGCGTCGACTGCTATCACCGAGGAGAGGAGGACCTCAAACGATCTGTTTATATTTTCTAAATACATTTAGTTCATTTTTTTCTATTGAATAAACACAGACAATCTGGGAAGGGCAGCAAAACCAAGATACGACAGGAGTAAGCGGGTGAAGAGGACAGGGGGAGGCTGAGGTTCCCTGGTGGCTTCAAGGCAGGGGCAGAAGGGTGCCACGCGGAGATGTGGGGGACGATAAAAGGCAATCCGGCTTGGGGGTTGGGGTCAGAGTCACCTGGGGTCAAATGCTAACTGGGTCTCTTAGTTGTTGCATGACCTTGGGCAGGCGACAGCTCCCCTACTCTATCTCCTTCTGTGAAATGAGCCACTTTCAAAGGGGGAGTGCAAAGATTAGTTGAAGATCTAGTGAGGTAGGAGTTTGGGGCAAAACGAGCACTGTTTCCCCTTGTGGACAGTTTAAAAAGCTGTCCCTTCCCCGCAAGGCTCCAGCATGGGTTCCGATTGTTAAGTCCTGGAGACCACCCCTCACAACTCAAGGTCCATTCCTAGTCACTGGGGGAGGCGACCTTTGGAGCCGGTGGGCGGCCCCTGGAGTCTCCCACAGGGCTCCCATTCTGGATTCATTCATTTACTCAGCCAATATTTACTGAGCCCCTCACTGTGCCTAGGGCTCTTCTGGGCGCCAGACACAGCTCTGTGGGCGCATGACAAATCTTGAAGACCCTGAAATCAGCCCATGGTGGGTCCAAGCCAGGGGAGAGTGGGTCTCTGCCTCTCAGAGGGTTGCAGAGGCTGGAAGGCGCGGTGCGGCTACAGGGGCAGAGCCCCAGAGCTCACCCGTCCAGCTCCCTTTGCGACTTTGGGCAAATGGCAGGTGGCTGTGCCTCTGCAAGCCACAGTTACCTCTCCGGTGAAGAGGGGTGATGGACAGGCAGAGGCAGAGGCAGTGAGCAGGAGAGAGCAGAGATCTCTGCGCCCCAGCGTGAGCCAGGGAGTGAGCAGAGTCTTAGATGTGAGCGCTTTGCAAAACCTGAGAGTCCCAGCTGCGTGGTTAGCGTGTTAGGGCAGCAGCAAGGCGTCCTCCTGCCCTTGGGGACCCCAGGCTCCCTCCCAGGGCTGGCAGGAGCCCGGGCCACCACTCCAGTGCCCCTGCCTCTCCCCTAGGAATGATGAACAAAATTCAGAATAATTGCTTCTCACTGTCTTCATCCTCCAGGTAAAGCAAACCTGGCTTATTCCTGACCAGACAACTGTGTGTGGGGCAATTGAGATTCTCTTTGCCTTAATTAAAAAATATAACTATGTCCATTAAGTAGCCCCCGTTTCCTCCCCCCGCCCCACCCAGGGGGGGCTGCATTTTGAACCCAAAACAACTTGGAGGCCTCCAAATAGAGAGGTTTCAGATTCCTGCCCAACTATCCAGGGGGCCCTCTCCCTGGGTGACCTCACTGGTCAGTGAGCCTGTCCCAGACTCCACAGTCCCATCTGTCACATTGGGAGCAGTTCCAGATGCCTCCCCTCCCACCTTTACCACTGCGGCCCCAGGCAAAAGACATGCATTCTAGAACCAGTCAAACCCTGGCTGGAATTTCTGCCAGGTATTTACTAGTTGTGAGAAAGTCTTATCAAGTCTGAAGCTTCAAGGAGGAGCCAGGGTCCCTGCATCTCAGGGCTGCTGAGAAATGACCCTGACTCAGACCTCCTCGCAGCCCAGCCCAATAGGGGGTGGGGGATTCCTGGTCTTATAGGTGGGCACACTGACGGGGCTGAGGGTCTCTCTGGGGCTGAGATCAGTGAAGGGCAGTGCAAGATCCCTGGGGTGCTGTCCTGGTTGGCTGCCCGGGTTCAGTAGGACAGCAGCCTCCCAGCCGCCTGGAAGCACGGCTTTCAGGGCCCCTCGGGGTCTCGCTGCGCAGATGAACCAGAGCCTGGGCCCCTATTCCTGGCGACTTTCCTCCAGCAGGGCCGGGGCCAGGGCCAGGGCCAGGGCCGGGGCCGGGGGCGGGGCGGGGCAGGGGGGTGGGGGTGGCGCAGGGCGCCCAGCAACCTGTGCCCAGGGGCTGGGAAACAGCAGACGCTTTGAGTCGCTTGTCTTTATTCTTCCCTTGATCCCCACCCTTCACTGGACAGAGCTGTCAGTCTGCTCCCTTCTCAAGAGGTGGGTGCATATTCCCACTTTACAGAGCTAAAAAACAGGGCCCAAGAGAGTTTCAGCCTCCCGTCACAAATCGTCCGCCGTCGGATCATAGGACCCCAGACATGGGAGGTGCCGGGCAGATCTGTTGGAAAGGGAGGTAAAAATAGTATCGATAATGATTTAAGAAATGATAATACTATGCAACATTTACGGAATACTAGACGGTCCCATATCCCAGACGAGGAACACCGAGAGGCGCAGATAGGTGGGGTGACTCGTCCCAAGTCCCACGAGAAATAAGCGATCGACTCTGTTTGAAGCCTGCAGGGCCCCAGGAGGCAGAACTGCGACAGCCGCTCGGGAGGGCCGGGCCGCCGCAGCCACACGGCGCTGCCGCTCACGCTGTGCGGAGCTTCTCCCCAGCCGCCCTGCGGCCCAGGCGTTTCCGTGCCCGTTTTCCGAAGAGGGTTAGTTACTGCCATCCCCCGGCGCAGGGGTGGTGGCGAGTGGTCACGAGTAGGGCTGGACTCGAAAACGGAACTGCAGAAGAGCGGGAGTTTGCGCTCCTTCTCCACTGAGCAGCCCTCACACCTGCTGTGACCAGGAACGAGCGGAAGTCTCCCAGACCTGATCCACTGCTCTCCAGGATTCAGACTGACAGAGGGCACCGTCTCGGCCGCCATTTCTCCCCGCCCCCATCCCCCAGGGTGTCCTTGTCCGTGGGCCTCTTCCAAGGGACCACGTCCAGTTAGGCTTGACCCAGAAGGGCCCTCAGGCCAGCCTCTCTCGGGTCTGTGCCTTGGCTAGTTCTTCTGTGAAGTGGGAGCCAATGAGAGCTCAGGCTTCGGGCAGCCTGTGCCATCCGCGCAAGGCCCCGTCTCTCCAGCTCTGGCTCCGACGGGCCCTGGCCTCGGTGAGCAGGCGGGGATCGTAGAAAACCGGTTACGATAGTCTAGAACCTTACAAGCAAGGGATTTGTCCCCCGAAGAACCTCAAGCAGTGACCCTGAATGCCCGTTGTCGCCCCCTTCGCCCTCTGTCACTCAGAAAGTGATCTCTCATATGCCCGGGAACAGGCCCGCGCCCAGCGGGGTCTGATGTTCCCTGGTCTGGCTCTCACGGCACAGGTAAGAAAAATGAGCTCAGAGAGGGGCAGCCTTTTGCCCGAGGTCACACAGCGGATGGATGGGCTTTGGGGTGGGAGGAGCGGTGTTGCGGAATTCCAGGCGGACCTTGGCGCCCGCTTGTCTGCCCGCTCTGATACCCGGGTTCGAGAGGATAGGCCGCTAACGAGAGGCCCATTAGGAGGAATTGTCACTCCTCTGGGAGCGAGGTTGTCCCATTAGGGCGAATTGTCATTCCTCCTGGAGCGAGGTTGTCCCGGCTCCGCGCAGGCTGAGCGCCGGGGCCGAGAGCAATTAACGCGGCTCCGGCGCGGGCAGCCGCCTCTGCCCGGGGCAGCCGGGGCGGGGCGGGGCGGGGGCGGGGCGCCCGGCGCGGCTGGAGCCGGTCACCCGGCGCAGCCCCTTCCCCTGGAGCCCGCCTTTCATCTCCCCGCGCCTGGCGCCTGCCCGCAGCCCAGGCCCGTCTACAGCCCCCTCCTCCGCCCCTCCCCCGCCTCCTTCTAGCCGCCGGATCCGGGGATGGGTCCTGGGGATTGCAAACGCTGCGGTCCGTGGGCCGTCCTGCAGGATTTGCAAGGAGGGTTTTCGCTGGGGACCTTGGGTGCGCGTGCGCCGCCGCTCCACGCAGGGCCCCGGCGGGTGCGAACTGACCCGGGAGCGCGCGCGCGGGAACGTGAAGAACTGCGGCTCTGCGCGCAGGGGCCTGCGTGGTGCCGGGCGATCGCCGGGTCCCCCACGTCTTACCTGCGTGACCTGGGGCAACGTACTAAGCGGCGCCTCTTAGCCTTAGGTTTTCATCTATGAAATGGAGAAAATAATCTCCAGCCAGAGCGGTGTGTTAGATCCTGGGATACAGGTCCAGGCGCTAAAGCATTGTGCCGGGTCGACGCTTAATGGTGACTGCGTTTCCACTGGAACCCCACTTTTCTGCCTGCGAGCCTTTATTGAATGCCAGCTAAGTTCCAAAGCCAGTCGTCCACCAAGGGGCTACACCTACTCCGTTAAGGGACTAGACACTTTTTAGGTCGAGCCAAATTCTCAGCTTCGGAGCTTTTACAAAGAGCCCACTGTGAATTCCGCAAAGGTGGGGCGATGCCCCTCATTTTTTATATCTGGCAGAGAGAAAGCAGCCGATAAACTGTTACTGCTCTTTATACACAATATGTTTTATTGCTTCCCCTACATCTTCCAGCTACTTTATGTAGCCTATTGAATTTAATCACCACAAGGATCATCGCAGGTAGGGGTTACTCGCTCTCACTTTAGATATTAAAAAGCAGCTTGAGGGAGGCGAAGTTAGGTGTCCACGGTCCAGGGGCCAGGAAGCGGTGAATAAAATGCTCTGAAAGCGCAGCCCACGCAGCAGCAAATACACAAATGGGGCTCTCCAGAAAGGGTTCGAGTCGTGTTGAGGTCCCACCCTTTTCCCAGCAAACGGAGCCCATTTCTTGAATTGTCTCCACCCCAGCAGGAAGCAGGGAGCTAGGGAGGGAGCTGGCAGAGGAGGAGTTGGGTAGAGGGGTTGCTCCCTGGGCACCTCTCCTGCTCACGGCCGGAGTTTGACACCCTGGTTTTGAACACCAGGTTTGTTATTATTTTTTAAAATCTCTACCATTTTCCTATTTCTGGCTTCATAAATTCCTTCTCTGTCTGGACCTCAGGATCCTTAGAGTGGTGGGGAGAACCTGGCTTCTCCTTTCCCTGACAAGTTCGTCAGAATCGAAGGGCTCTAACAGTATAGAGCTTTATTTTAATTTCCCAGGTATGAGCCTGTATGTTGCTAAATGGACAAATATTAACAAGGAGTTTGCAGTAACAATTCTAAAACGGTGGCTGGGTACAGCCCCACTGGCAGCTGGGGGCAAAACGAACTCCAGGTTTGCTTGCAGGATACGGGGGCTGTGCTTTGCTGGACACCTCTAGAAGGCACGGAACTCAATCTGGATTTACCTGTACTGTACTGGAGATGCCTATCAGGCCAACTACCTTCAAGTATGACTCAAGGGGAAAAATGCATACATCTCCAGATAGCTTTCATAGTTGTTGTTGTTGTTAACTTTCTCTGATTTTCCATTTTGTTGAAGAAAAAAAAAAAAAAGAATGCGCTTGTTCTTCGTGGTGGGAGAGGGACCCAGACGTTTCAGAAGGCCAGAGTTAGGATCTCTTTGTTGTTAACGTTTCAGGACCATTTCTAATCACCCTGAATTAGCTGGCCGATGCAGGCTGTGCTCCTGCTCCGAGATTCAGATAACGCCTGTTCGGTTATCCTGACGCAGCACAGTTCCACTCCAGGCGGAGGTCTGGGCGAAGGGACAGCGCAGCACAGAAGCGCCCTGGCAAGTGGGTCTGGGGGTCAAGTTTCTGAGACTCATGAAGGGAGAGGGAGCCTCCTAGCCTTGGTCATTTCAGTACTGACAAATAATGTCCCTTCCTTCCAGGGCTCTGGGAACTGCTTAGCAAGCATGTGCTGGGTACAAGGCCCTGCCCTGGGAGACTTGTGTTTACCTCCTCATTGGTAGAATAATGGTTCAGATACAGGGAAAAGCAACTGCAGTCTGGAAAGAGCCATTTAAATCCATGGGTCTGGGCCCAGCGGCCTACAGAGATCCCAGGCCTCTGTGCACTTGGAGTTCACTCTCCCCTTCCCTAGACTGAGACACTCATCACTAAGGTTTGAGATGTAATTACCCAGGGTATAATTTGGAGTGGGGTGGAGGTATCGCTGTTTCTTTCATATCTTTTCTTCTTCTTCTTTTAACCAGGTGCAATGAATAAAAATGTGCTTCCCGAAAAGGTCCATAGGCCTGGGGTGTGCAAACTCGGAACCCCGTATTTCTGAGATTTGCAAGAGGGAGTAAGGCATTAGATATTATCGTGCCTTTTCCTCCCTTCTCCTCCCCCTGGAAGGCAAACACTGGCACCTAAAAACACACCTAACAAACACAGGCTCAGACAAACGCACAAATACACACAATACGTGCAGTGGGGGGTGGGGGTGGGGGAAGAGGTCGGATAGAATACCGCCCAGCAAGGAGGTTCAGGCAAAAGAAAACACGCGAACTCCAGCTTCTCAGTGCACTGGTTTTCTTTTCGAGTGGAAGACGTGGGGACCACTGGCTTAATTTGTCCAGTCGGAACTGTTTGGGGGACAGCAGCCCCTGACCGCCTCTCGGGCTTGCTGCAGCCCCTGTCCTTCCAGGGGACTCATGGTAATAGCGGATACCCTTGAGGACTTACTAAGAGCGAAATACGCGTCCAAGTGCCCTCGCTGTGTTATTTGCTTTAGCAAGGGAGGCTGCCTCGTGTTCACTCCTCACTCCGAAAGTTGCCAAGTTAGCCCAGCATTGGCGCACAGTAGGCGCTTCATACATGTTTTTGCAATAACAGCTGCAGGCTTTAAAACGCGTTCTGGCAGGGGTGGGTGGGGTGGGTGTAATACAAACGCGGGGTACCTTTCCAAAAGAAGGGTCAAAAAAGAGAAGAAATGGGACTCAGCGAACTTCCTCTTTAAATAATCGGCCTTAATTACGCCTTGGACTTTTCAGTTTTGGCGTGATTATAAACCTTGAGGGATCGCCTAATAACAACTCTGCTGACTGCTCCTGTAATTAACTCCTAATTTATTTCAAACGGGGGGTGGGGAGGGGGGGAAGGCCCCAGCCTCTGCCGGAAGAGCCAATGGGAGGCGAGCGTTCGTGACGTAAGCGCCAGGGCCAGCGCGGATTGGTCGATCCAAGTCTCCCACTTCCCCTTGGAGGAAAGACTCGGCTCCCAGAGCGCCCCTCCCGTCTCCCCCCCAAAAAGTTTGAGTCGTCGCTGCCGGGCTGCCAGCCGAGTCGCGCGCCGGGAGCTACGTGGGACAGAGAAGTCATGGCTTCTCCGTCCAAAGGCAATGACCTGTTTTCGTCCGATGAGGAGGGCCCGGCGATGGTGGCCGGGCCGGGCCCGGGGCCCGGGAGTGCCGAGGGGGCTGCCGAGGAGCGACGCGTCAAGGTCTCCAGCCTGCCCTTCAGCGTGGAGGCGCTCATGTCGGACAAGAAGCCGCCCAAGGAGGCGTCCCCGCGGCCAGCCGAAAGCGCCTCCGCCGGGGCCACCCTGCGGCCACTGCTGCTGCCGGGACACGGCGCCCGGGAAGCGCACAGCCCCGGGTCGCTGGTCAAGCCCTTCGAGACCGCCTCGGTCAAGTCAGAAAATTCAGAAGACGGAGCGGCGTGGATGCAGGAACCCGGCAGATACTCGCCGCCGCCGAGTGAGTGCGCGCCCGGGCGGGGACGAGGGGTACTGGAGGGAGCCGGGGGGCGGGTTTCCAGGCCGAGGGTACGGAGACCCCTCTGCGCTGTTGCGCCCCGGAAGACAACAGGCACAGCTGGTCTTGGCCCCTCGTTACTCCCGAGTTCAGCGCGCTGGCTGCATCCAGGACACCCGAGGGTACACTCCGCACACCGCGTGATCCGGGTCCCCTCGCTGTGCAAAGTGTCGCACACATTGGCGGACTCGCTGGTCTGTGGAGGGCGAAGCCTGCTGGGTCTGCGGGGTCTCTCGCTTATCGGCGCCTCTAGCCCCAGCCCTGCGCTTCGGCCACTTCGCTTATTTTTGTCCCACTCACCACCGCGGTCTCTTGTCTGGGGAGTGAAGGGGGTGTAAAGTTCAAAACCCTGTGAGGCGTGCCCTCCTTTTGAAGACGAGCTAACTGAAATCGCACCCGATATTAGCTGTAAGTCATCATCTTCCACGGGTCTCGCAGGTGTTGGAGCAGGATCCCGCGAAGGGGAGGTGGCAGAGGCCGATGCGGGAGGAAATGTCGTCCTCGCGGCCAGCACCTCGCTGGCGCGGTCCTGAGCTTCGCTGGGAGCGGGCTGGGGTTTGAAGCGCAGGGTGCTTCGCTTGGCTCATAGTCAAAATTAAAAGCCTTCCAGCAGCGCCTGAGAGTTTACAAAGTGATGCTCATTAGCTCTCCAGATCCCAGTCATCGCTGGAACCCCACAGTGTAGGCAGAGGCAGGGACCCGGGGTTGTCCCCTTTTTCAGACGCCAAGACTTTAAGAGGACTGAACTTGTTTGAAGCAAGTCACGTACAAGGGTCGAATTGAGCTAGGGGCCCTGGTGTCCAATCCCTACCCCTCTGTAGGATGCCCTGGCCACCTGTGATCCTTCTCCCCAGAGAGATGCAGCAGAGGTTGGCACACCCGCACCCGCTTCCTGCCAATGAGGCAGGAGGGCAGAGACCCAGGCCCGGGAAAGCCAATTTCTTCTCCAGCTTTGGCATCTACTTTTGGGCCCCAGATCCTTTTGCAGTTCAGAGAAGTCATTGTCCCCTGGCTCCTTCGACCGCCGTCTCCTCGTCTTTAAGAGTTCTCCACCCCACTGTACCTCTTGGAGAGGTGGGAAAGAAGGGGCTCATGGGCGGACTTTTCCCAAAGCCCGGAGAACCCCATCTTTTTCCATTTCCGTCAGTCAGCCCTCAAGACTGGAGGCACACAGTATTTTGGGAACAAAACAAGGCCATGTAGCCAGGCCTCAGTGGCTGTCCCTTCTGGCATCTCCCTCCACCCTGTTAGAAACTCCAAAAGATGCAAAGGGTGTGGAGATTAAGGACGCAAAGAATTTAAACACAAGTTTGCTCAGTGCTTTATAGCACTGTTAACCATGTTATCTTATCTGATCTGTGTGGCAGCAGCTGGCCAACTGGTAACAGATGAGGACATTTCAGCAGAGTTCAGAGGAGTCAACACACAATGAGTCTGGGCTTGACAGAAAGATACTGGGGACAGGGAATGACGGGGCTCTGGACATTCTAAAGCTTCGTGCTGTGAACCTCACTGTGGTATCGGTATTATTTACCCATTTTATTGATGGTGAAACAGAGGCTCAAGAACTTTAAGGGACTTAATAAGCTTGACAAATAGCGAGTGCCCACGCCTTCCTAGGCCCGGGTTCAATGCCCTGTGGCGCATCAGGTTTCGAGGCCTTATGGGGAGTGGTGTCCAGAGGTCAGAAATCCCACTTCCTTAGGCCTCCTGGGTCTGGGATGGCAATTCCCCACTTACTCTGTAAACATCCCTACCACAAAGTGTAATCCAGCCTCTCTGCTGAGTAAGTCAGCCTTGGGCCCTGGATGTGACCTTCCTGTGAGAAAAATGGGAGATTGCAAGAAAGGAGTTACTTTTAAAACAAAAAGTGGGTTATTGGTGCTTGGGGCCTGCAGAGGGCCGCGGGAGCAGAGGTAGGAGCCTTGGGTCCTGGGAGCTCCTGGCTAGGGTGCCTGGGGCGGGAGGGAGCCACCCGCCTGGGCCTGGTTTTGTTATTCAGAGGAAGTAGGATAAATGCTGTTTTGCTTTGTATAATCGCATCCTTCCTCTGGCTGGTTTAAAATGGGGTGGGGTGGGAGGGAGGAGCGGTGGGCTGGGAGGAAGCCTCCTAACTTTCTGCCTTTGATGCGCGTGTGCGATCCCCGTCTCCTGGATTTCGTAATTCAAAGGCAGCCCCAAGCAGCGGCCAGAAGGGAATTGGAGCTGCTTCCTAACCTAGAGCAGGGTGAAGCGTAGACACTAGGAACTCGGTATCTGAGCCCCGAGACTGCCGGGTCCTCCAGAGAGCCAGGCCAGGTCTGCGAGGCCCGAGGATTTCACAAGTCTTAAGAGTCTCAGGTGGCGAGGTTAGTTTATTTGTAAATTAAAGAGCAGGTGCCCTGGTTTACTTAGGGATTAGCATATGCAAAAGAGACGCTCCTGTGGTCCCTCCTTCCCCACCCCTCTCCCAGGTACCTTGTGTTTCTATTTTATTGATTGACTGCAGAACCCACTACCTCTTTCTTTTTAGTCACTTAGAGCCATGGTTGATAATGTCACACCGGGGCAGATCTATCTCTTGTTGGAAATGGAGGCTGGGTTGGGACATGTGCTGTGTCACCCTCAAGTATGAAGTGTAAACTCTTCCTTGGGCCACCAAAGTAACAAAACAAGAAATGCGACATTCTCCCCTTGAGTCCTTTGGAGTTACTGCCATGGCCACATTTGGAAAATTAGCATAGTTCGTCAAAGCCAAATACAGCAAACTAATTGTTCGGCATTCTGTCCCCCAGCTGCACGCCCCTCTGCCATCTCCCCTTGAGGAAAAGAAGGCCCAAAGTGAGCTGTTACGGAACCTCAAGGGCGGCCAGTACTGTGACTTCCTATAATTGAACCCAGTTTAAATATGGAGTCAGGATGCTGTTGGCGGACCTTTATTTTGCTTGTTATCCCCTCTTTCTAAATCCTGGCAACAAGCTAATCATTTGCACGTTGGCTCTCTCCTAGAATGGGTAGAGATGACTAAGAAGTGTCATCACATGCTTCCAAGTCAGAGGTAGCGTGATTTCCCCCAACATTTACATTTACGGGCATGCTAATTTCTCTCTCCTCCTTAGTCAAGTTTCTATTGCAGAAGCAGCCGGCCAAAAACACATCCCACATCCAGATCTGTACAGTAACGTTCAGGGTTCATAATCTGCAGCCTGGGTGGAATGACAGCTGCAGCGGGTTACTGTGTGGGGCTGCTCCCCAGTCGCAAGATGCTATTAATTCATCACAGACCTCATCTGTGTGGTGTGACCATCCCCTGTCAGTGTGCTGATACTGTCCAGCCCGCCCTGGTGCAGGGCCGACCCGCCCACTTTGTTATGAGACCCTTTTCATTTTCTTTCTCATGTGATTCTGTCAGCATCGAAGGGAAGTGAGGACTGTTCTGAACCCAGCCCCCTATTTTAAAGACAAGACAAATTAAGCTCAGAAGAGATGGGGTTTTGTTCTCAGACCCCTCGGGTCCATTGACGTATGAGGGGGATGGTTTGCTTTGTACAGAAAGTTCTGTCACACCATTATATTCCCAAACTTTTTGTTAAAAGCCTCAATTTTTAAAAAATAATTTATTCATTTAAATATGGTCCTTCTCCACTCCTATTCCCCATTTCCCCACCCCCGACCCCAAAACGCACCCGCTTTTGACAGAGGTATCTCTTTGAAAGGTGAAGAGGAGGCCCTGGCCGGCGCACACGCACCTGGAGAGAAGGCCACTGGCTTTGCTAACTCGCTGCCTCTCTGTCCTCCAGGACACATGAGCCCCACCACCTGTACCCTGCGGAAGCACAAGACCAACCGGAAGCCGCGCACACCCTTCACCACGTCCCAGCTCCTGGCTCTGGAGCGCAAGTTCCGGCAGAAACAGTACCTCTCCATCGCGGAGCGCGCCGAGTTCTCCAGCTCCCTGAACCTCACAGAGACCCAGGTCAAAATCTGGTTCCAGAACCGCAGGGCTAAGGCGAAAAGACTGCAGGAAGCAGAACTGGAAAAGCTGAAAATGGCTGCGAAACCCATGCTGCCCTCTGGCTTCAGCCTCCCTTTCCCCATCAACTCGCCCCTGCAAGCAGCGTCCATATACGGAGCGTCCTATCCTTTCCATAGACCTGTGCTCCCTATCCCGCCTGTCGGCCTCTACGCGACTCCAGTCGGATACGGCATGTACCATCTATCCTAAGGAAGACTGCTCAGTAGACTCCGCGAAGGATGCTTGTTCCGATGGGCACCCCCCCTCCAGGAAGCGGCACCAAGCCAGCACCCTGCCCCGCTGACCTTGCATGCACCGCCCTAAGCAGCTGGGCGGGCAGGGCCGCAGACACTGTTAGACTTCGTTCCTTAGGCTGCAGACGCCAAGCCCAGCTTTCTTGGTGTCATTTCCCAGACGCCCCCTTCTCCTTTCACAAAGATTGGCTCTGACGGTTTTTATATATAAATATATATATAATAAAATATAATACATTTTTATACAGCAGACGTAAAAATTCAAATTATTTTGAAAGGCAAAATTTATATACGTGTGTATATATATGTACACTTTTTTTATACATATCACCTAAAAGAGACTGCTCGAATCCATTTTTTTTTTCTTATATGGGGAGAGGAACAAATTGTCTCCTAAAGTTGCCGAAATTTGGTGATTCTGATGGGATGATTGACTTCTGCTTAAGGAAAACAAATTAGAATTAGACACAAATTGCATAGTCAGCAGATCTGGAGAGATTCCTCCAAGTGACAGGGACAGGTCACGTGTTTGCAGTCTTCCATGCATTAAAAAAACTAATTAGGTACTGCCACATTTGGCCCTATTTTTCCCCCCTCTCCACGTTGCGACATTGTTATGCATTGTTAAAGATTTACCTTTTGTGTGTGTGTGTGTGAGATCAGTGAAAGGGGGAGAGAAGCCTGGGCAAACCTGGGGTCGGGGGGAGAGGGAGGCACTTCCCAACTCCTCAAGGCTGCTGCTTAACTTCATTTCAGATGACTGGAGAGTGAAAAGTTAGTGTGTTGGGAGGAACTGATGGTTTCTGTGAAATACTAGGGAGTCAGTCCTCACACATTGCAGAGGTGATTTGGGGGAAAGGGGTGTAGTTAATTCTCTGCTTAAAAAATGCCTTGTAACCATTACTTATATGCTAAATGTTCTTGAACAATGAATAGATCCAGAAAGAAAAAAAAATCATGCTTTCTTTGTATACCTATTTTAAGTGCTAAACGTATTAGAGAAATTTATATACTTTTTACTGCGTTGGGGGCAGAGGGTGAAGCCATGTTTTGACTTGCTAAAAATGGGGTCACACAGCCATTTAGCTCCCTGGCATCTCGGCTTCCTCCTAGTCCTTGCCCTCCCTCATCCTCCCCCAACCAAGTATACTTTATCCCTTTGAAAGGGTGTCTTGTATAATTTTATATATTTTATTGAAGAGTTATTTCTTATCTCTTATTCCAAATTAAATTAAACATTTGTTTTATTGCAGTAAATTTTGTCCAAACTCACTTATTTTAAGAGGCATTCTCTCTCTGTTCTCAGTTGGGTTTAGCTCAAAAATACAAAAATGCCACCTAAATGAGGGGGTGTGTGATTTTTATTACTATTTTAATGTGAATCGATCAAGGGTTGTGGCCAGATTCGGGGGGAGAGGAGAGTCCATTGAAAAGAGCAAAACACTTTGAAATATTTCCTCCAGCAGCTTGGGTGTCTCTTGGAAAAGAAGTGGAGTTTTTCAAACTGCAGTGGAAGATGAGCTTAGGAGAAGTGGTGGGGCTTGAGGGGCCAGCCAGCATCTGAGTGTTTGGTAGGTGACCAAGGGATATCTTGAACTTGAAATTTTCTGTCTACCAAAACAACTACAAACTTAAAGCTGAGGAAAAAGAACCTATGGCTTTTGCAAATGGTGATGGTTACTAGACGCTTTCACATGTTGCTTTCATGTGTCGGGGGTGGTGGGGTGGTAGCTTCCAGGAATGTGTCAGGCTCCCATTTCCATTCCCAGCTCCTTCCCAGAAGAGGGACCCAAACAAATACTCTTTTCGTGGGCTTGAAGGGGGACGGTGCTTCCTTCAAGTCCCCTTTGCTTTCCAGCCTCTTTCCACTGGAGGCACGACGGACACCCGGCCTGGGCTTTGAGGCACCACTCTTAAAAATAAATTGGTAATGGGCAAGGGAGGCTGAGATGCATCTTAAATTCCGCTTTCTGTTGCACAAATAAATGAGAAGTGGCCACCGGTGCATCACACCTTTCTGAGGTCTGATGGGAAGCTCCTGGGGCCCTGGAAACTGTGGCTGGAGGAGAACCTGGTGCTGAAATTGTGCGGTGGGGACATTGGCACCTGGTAACTACTAAGGACTAGCATTTTCATCCCATGTTGTCTTTTTGCCAACACCCAGGGTGGAGGTCGGATGCTGGCTCTCAGGGGTCAGGCATGAATCTCAGAGGTCTCACAGTCCCAGGGTCAAGTGACCCAAATCCAGGGTCTGCTCCAAGCTGGGGCCCATATCATACTGCCCTGACCCCCCCGGGCTGAGCCCACAGAGTGCCCCGGGGCACCCCAAGTGTGCACCTTTGCTATCGGGCCCCCGAACTCCTAATCCAAGCCCAGAATCCAGCCTGCCTCATTTCAGGGATGCGTTTGCCAAAGGCCAAAGCCCAAGCCCCTTCCTGGTTTCACCATCAGCCGCCAAGTTGGGTCCCCAATTAGCCTGTCCACCAAGCTTCCTTCCTGTCTGGGACCCTGCAGCCTCGGGCAGTGCGAGCGGGGGTGGGGGATTGGGAAACTCCCGCTTCGGTTCAGCCTCAGCTAGCCCCTGGGAGGAGGGGGTCGTTAACCAGAGTGCCATTTGGAGAAACAGGGCTGTGTCCTGCGTGGTCCTCGGGGTTGGAGATCAGTTGCACGACTGCACATTACTCCAAAAGCCCCATGCCCCAAAGGAAAACAGGCCCGGAGAAGGCGAAGAAGTTGCTCGGGTTCAAACATGTGCTCCCCGGCTCTGCTAGGTGGACGGGGTCACCGAGCTGAGGACTGAGCCGGCTGCGGGCCCAGGCCACGGCCAGAGGTCCGCGGGGCCGACGGCGCGCCTGGCTCTAGAATTCCCTCCGACTCTCCTACCCTGAGCGGGGAGCGGCCGTCCCCGCGGTCCCTGCGCAGGGAAGGCTTGGTATGCTTCGGGGACCAGACTAACAACCTGCAGTGGCGGCAGAAGGACCCTAAGTCACCAAGGACCTGCATGGCCGCGCCTTGAAAATTCAAGCCGGAGATGCCGGGGCGCTGGCTTTGGATATCCTCGCAGAGGCTGCCAGAGGCCTGACACCAACTCCACTCACCTCCCATGCTTTCAATGCTTTCTTCCAAAATTTCCCAGCCAGCCAGCCCTGCTTTCGGAATTGGGGGAAGAAAGGAGAGCAAATCACTTTTCTGAGCTCCTTCAAAGGGTGGAACTAGGCATTTTCCCCCCGCACCTCGTTTAGTCCTTGCATATCCCGTGGTGGGGAGATGGGTGGGGAGGGGAGTCCCTGCATTTTATAGTTGAGGAAACTGAGGCTCAGAGAGGTGGCTCACTGAGGGCCCAGAGCCAGTGAGTGGCAGCCTGGGAACTCAGCCGCTGGTGAGCACAAGTGTGGGCAAAGGCTGGCCATGCAGGAGCCTCCTCAGACCTGACGTGGGTCTGCAGAGCTCTCTGGACCCCAGGGCCCCGAGAGTCCGGACCTGGGCCTCTCTCTGCACCCGCTTCCCACTCCTTATTGCTGTGGGACCCAACCTCTTTCTCCTGGGACCGGCGGGTTAGCCTGACCACCCTCCCCGGCGGAGGTCTGGGGAGGCGCTGCTCGGCAGAGCCGGCAGGTAGGCAGAGAAGGCCCGGCTGAGCGCAGGCGCAGGCAAACCGTTTGCCTGACCCGACTGAAAAGAGGAGCCCTGCCTTTGAGCAGAACCTTGTCTGTCCCAGTGAAAACTGCGAAGGCCATTCTTTGCTATAAAAGCCGCTCATTTGCCACGGGTTGGAGAGGCCATTCCCCCACCCCCACTCCCTCTCCACTGCTGGGTTTGGAATAAACATAAACCTCATGTATAAAAGAACCCACGCCACACACACACACACACACACACACACACGCCCTCCTCGAAATCACAGGGCCTGGTTGGTGAAGTTGATTATGCCCGTTTCCCCTTCAATGTTAAGTAAAACAATTTTTTCCAGATTGGTGATGCCGCGGGCATCTCTAATGAAGTTGGTCGGAGAGCAGCGAGGAAAAGTCAGCTGTCAGCTCCTGGACCCTTCCACCCCTCTCCCACTCCTAAACCCCTCTCACCTCCTCCCTACTAGGAACTAAATAAAAAGCAGGAAAATTACTTTCCAAAATAGCCCTGCTTCAAAGCACCACAGAGGACCAGGCTGCGGGAATCCTGAACCCTGCCCTGATAAGCTTCATAATAATCAAATCCAAACTCCATCCACCTCTCCTGACTCTTTCCAACCTCCTCCGGACCCCTCTGCATTTGTTGATGAAAACACTTTGATGTCCCAAACAATTATTATTATAATTTTAAACAACCTGGTATTTTCCATTACTAACGGCTCGGGCTTTGAAGTTACACCTCATAATTTCCTAAATTAAATAAATCATTTTAAGTTTGCACTGGGAGGCTTTTAATAGCAGAGAAAGGAATATCATTATCTTATTGAGACCCAATTGCAGTGGCTCCAGCTTGGCTGTAGCTAGGGGCAAAGTAGACTCACTCTAACAGACATACTTTATTAACCTCCCATAACTCTTGAAAGAACATTTTTATATTTTCTTTGATTTCCCCCCTCCCTCTCTTGTTTTAAAGCTGTCCCAACCTTTAATTAGTGCCTAATATGAAAAGCATTATTTTTTTAATGCTATGTAATTTACCAGCGGCAACAGGCCAACTTAACAATTGTTTATTAGACTTGGTTTTTCACACAGGGCAAAGAATGCCGTTCCAAACCCAACTTTTCATGGGTGGTTGCACTAATTAATACAGTGTCTGAGGCTCCTAGGGGGTTTTTTAATATTGAAGCCTATGGGGGCGGAAGGGGGTTTTAGAAGTCCGGCCCCTGCCGACGTGCGCCCTCTGATTTCTTTCATGCTGTTTTGAGCCTGTCTGTGGACCCTGCACCGACAGAAACAGTTGCTGGCTCCGGAGACGCCAGGGAACCCCAGGCAAACGCCCGGGAACCCCAAGGACCTCCAACTTGTGATTTACAGCTTGGGGAGGGGGCGCCCAGGCTTGGGGTGCAGGGAGCCCCTGCCCACTCTCGCCTTGGGGAGGGGTGCCCCTGTTGTGGCCTGGAGGGGAAGGAGCTGGCGGGGGGCGGGGGCTGCGGCCCGGCTGGAGTCAGGCCACTGGGGGCAAACACCAACTCTCCAGAGCGCCAGGCTCTGGGTGGGGCGTCGCCTGAGGTTGAGGCAGGGACTGGCAGGAGGACGGGGAAAGTGACCCAGGGATCCAGGCCAGCTTCTGCCTACTCTTTGCCTTCTTACTCCTTTCTCCTCTATTTTCCAGTCCTTTTGTCCCTTGTTTCCCGTTCTCATCTTTAGTCCCAGCCACCTTTACGCTCGCCCTAGTTCTTAACCTTTT
The DNA here is from genome assembly GCA_004026545.1 of Mormoops blainvillei. Classification (NCBI taxonomy): domain Eukaryota; kingdom Metazoa; phylum Chordata; class Mammalia; order Chiroptera; family Mormoopidae; genus Mormoops; species Mormoops blainvillei. Next base: position 19,660 of record PVJD01009667.1, read on the forward strand.
TTGCTTTTCTCCTTTATTTCCTTTTTTCTCCTTTCATTCTTGTCCGTGTCTATGCCACTGTATGCTGTTAGAGCTGTCTCTTTCCCGTCTTCGTGCTGTCTACACGATTCCTCGCCACGCTCTCCCTCAGTTCCCTTTTACCCTCTTCTCTCCTCTTTCCCCGTCACTTTGCTCCTCCTTTGTGTCTCTTAATATTGTTCGGTTTTCTATTTATTCTCGGGTTCCCACTGTCACCTTCTTCGCCCCCGCCCCCCTTTCTCTGTTTCTATTCTTTCTTCCCCGGTTCCAGCGATTTCGTGCCGGATTCCGGGAGCCCAGCCCGGCCTCGCTCCTCCCGACGCTGCGCCCCGGCGCAGGGGGCTTTCGCCACCACGTCCCTCCGGCGCCCTGCCCTCTCCTGCTGCACCTGGCAGGCGAGCCAGGGAGAGACCCCTGAGCGAGAAGGGGGCAGGTCCCTTGGTTTCTCCCTGGGGCCGTGGGCGTCGCGGGCGAGAAGGGCAGCGCCAGGCGGGGAAGGGCCGAGTCCCCGCGCGCGGCCCCTCGGCCCCGCCCGCCGCCGGCAGTCCGTTTGATGTCGCGGGCCCGGCAGGAATGCGGCCGGGTTATCAATCACCCAGCTGGATCTCGAAGGTCTCGGCCTAATCACATTTAATTGCTCGTGGAGGCCCACTCTCGCCCCGGGCCGGCCGCCGCGCTCAATTACTCCCCAAATACCAGCCGTCAATAAGTGCGCGCTGACACCGGCCCGGCCCGCTCCGCCGGCCCAGGGATCTCCGCCGACCAGGCGCCCGCCCCCCCACCCCCCATCGTTAAACTTACACCTCGCCGCCCAGAGGAGCAAGCCAAGCAGATAATAACAGTCCCTTTTCACCAGGCGCTTCCTCAGTGCTAGACTCTGGCGCTCAGCGATTGACACCCTCAGCTCCTTGGAGTCGCACCACCGACCGGGGACAGTGTTACCGCCTCCATTTGCGTTAAGGGAACCGACTGGGATTCCTTCCTGAGGTGGCAAACGTAGGCAGTGTCCCAGCTGAGAAGGGACCTTGCGACCCGGCAGTTCCAGAGGCCAAGGGTGAGAGAACAGGACAATAGCGCCTCCCAGAGGCGGGAGACTTGCCTGGGGCCCCACACTAAGGTGTGTGGCCAGCACCTTCAGCCAGGTACCCATAGGGGCTTATTCATTCCTGGAGCCCGTTCTGTAAAGTATCCCCATTTCGTCCCCATTTTCCAGGTGAGAACACTGGGGCCTGAGCCCCCGAGGTGAGCTGGGTGGGGGCCGGGGGGGGGGTGGATCTGTCTCTCAAACAGAGGCCCCGGCCTGTCTCCTTCCAGAAAGCCATCCTTCACACCCATTTTTCACTCTTTACCTTCAGAGCACCCTGAAAGTAAGGAAACGTGGGTTCTCTCGTATTCACAGACTGAAAACTGCCCAGAGAGGGACACCACGGCCAGGCTGGACACACACACGCGGTGAGCTCAGCGCCCGGAAACCCAGGTCGGTTCCAGCCCCGCCCATTACACTGCTACCGAGAACCTTCGCTTTAAAAAGAGCACATTGTGTCTATATTTTCTGCAGTTTACCATTCATGGGGAGCTAATAATTACACAGCTAAACAACAACAAAAGAGGGTGACCCAGACTTCTTACTGCGTGAGGCCAAATGGTTTAAGTCAGTTTGCAATAATATTGACATAAATTGGTAAGCGGAAAAAAAACAGGATACAACACACTCACATATAATAGTCAGTTATGTTAAATATATATATATATACTGCATTTCATCTCATTGAAAACACCATCAATTATAATATGCATTTTATATTCCACTAAAAAGGGAAAAATGGCCTGTTATGATGTAACATTTGATTCCCTAGAATTTTGTTATACTTATTATTATCAGCTCATATTATTAAGAGCTCTTCTAAATTTAAAAAAAGATGAAAGGGATGAGAGTTATCTGAAGTGGGCCTTTGATTGCCTTTACCCTATACCCTTTCTTAATCCCTTGTATTTATTTATAAATACATCCCTGTGTCCAAAATACTCTCATCTTCATGTAGCCCTCGAGGCAACATGTGGGTACTATAATTTTCCTCACATCATAGAAAACAAAATGGTGCTCAGGAAGGTGAGGCGACTTCCCCAACGCGGCCCAGCAAGGAGGCAGGGGCAGGGTGATGTGAAGTCCTCGCTGGTGAGAGAGGTCTGTCTGGTTCCTCTCCCCACAACCCCCCACGGACTCAAGAAAGTACACAGGTCTCTGAAAGGGGTTTCTGGGTTGCAGGGCCTGATATAAAAAGAGCTATTTTAGTAGCAAAGCTTGGCCTATTTTTATTTCAGTGCTGAGAATGCTTGATGATGGAAAAACTGACTTTGTAAAGAAATTGCGTATAAGACGCTAAGTGCCTCCTGAAATCCCATCACAGAAAATCACCTGAAAGGTGGTGGTGATGGATGAGGCACTTATTGATGTGAAATTGGCCAATTTAGGGAAAGTCTGAGGGCTGCAAAGTATTCACCCCCTCCCCCTTCCCACCACCTCAGCTGCTCACCCCGTCTAGTCTTTCCGGTTGGGTTTCTCTTTGTTTAGCGATGGGAACAGAGAGGAGCCAAAAAGACAACGTAAAAAAGTCCCAGGGGTGGGTGCGGGGAATCTGAGCTCCGGACTTAAGGATTCCCGGAACGAACGCAACGGTGCGGTGAAGTCATTCCAGGGGGTGGGGGCTGGGGGCGGGGCTTCGTGAGGCCACGTCAGTGTCCCCCCACACCCCACCCCCAACACCAGGCTGCTGGCACTGGGCAGTGAGAGGTGGCCGGGCCGTTGGGCCTCTGGGACCAGACGTGCAGATCTGAGTTATTCCTAGGGTTACAGACATCTCTGGCCTAGCAGACACCACTAAGCCACTGCCACTCTGATGAGAGGGGAAAAACTGATTTTTCCCTTGCAAGAAGCAGGAGAGTGCAAAGGAAATTAGGTCTTAGAAGGAAAGAAGCAATTAGAGGGAAGGCAGAAGATTTCCCCGAGTCTGGGACTGATGAAAGCTGAGTGGGACTCAAAGGTCCTTTTCAGGGACAATAATGCCCAAATTTTCCTCCACAGGCGATCCCTGGTTAAGTCTGGGCTCGACAGCAGAAACCATGTGCTTTTGAGAAGAAGGTAAATAAAATGAATGTGTGGTGACTCTTCAGTTCGACGTTACAATATTAATGGTATGTAACTAAACCTTCCTTTTCCTTAAATCAGCAGCAAGTTCAGTTTTTTTTGTTTGTTTTTTGTGTTTTTTTTTTGCAGTGTCTCAGCACATATCCTGATCATTAACCCTATCATGGCCCAGGATGTTCCTGAAATTCTCCAAACAGAATTATGCAAATTCACTATGACTCAGAAGAAAAGGATGATGCCGTTCATCTCTTTGTATAACACCTGAATTAAATGAGCACTTCCTATGTTCCAGGCAGTGGATCAAGTCCTTCATCTGATTTCATTTTAATCCAAGTAGTAATGTTTCATCCCCATGTTATCGGTAAGGAAACCGAGCACCTGACAGGTGGTGTAATTGCTGGTCTCACAGCTGGTGAAGGGCAGAGCTGGGATTCGAACAGTTGGACTCCAGGGAGCATTCACTGTTTCATGAAGAATTTTGGGACTGTGCTCCTTACCTGGGTAGAAACCAGGATGAAAGAGATGGTTCTTAGGCCCACCGGGTTTCTCAATTGATTTATAATAAGAATTTGTCACCTGAAGCAAAACAACATTTCAGGCTATTATCTTGCGCTAATACCAAGGGACCGCACTGTAGAACCTTAAGGGAAAGGGTTCCGAGTGGCGGTGGCTTGCCCGAGGGCACTAAGTAGCTGAGTGGAACGGCGATTATTTTTTTAAAGTTACATCTCTAGTTCAGTTTAGCTGATCTGAGCTCAAATGGGCCTTGGGATTTTGGTTCTGGGCAATCTGAAATCCATTTCTCCTCCACCTTAGATGTTAACAGCTCCCTAAGAGAGGCAGCTGCCAGGGACACCAGGATGGGGGGGAGTGCCGGTCCCCAATGACATACATCCGTCTCCCACAGACACTCCAAATTAAAAACATATGTGCATCGTATTTGATCTGATCAAATACCATTTTCCCAAGCTTAGAGAAAATGCAAGGAAAAGTATTCTTGTTTTGTTTTGTTAGAAAATTTGCTATTTTTATTCATCTTGTAGCATGCCATATTGGTAAAAATAGTAGACTTGCAGACAAGTCTCCAGCTCCATCACACTCCCCTCCAAATAGACTGCTCTAGTTACCCCCCCACCCCGTTTTATTGATATTTTGGTGCTTCTACCAAAGACTGGCAAATGCGATACCCAAGTTACCCAGTCCAAGCCCAGACAAGCCACGGGGGCTCCCTGCAAACCAAGGTGGGGATTAGCAGTGGGGGCAGAGAGAGGAAACCTCGAGGGCCAAGCTTTCTTCCCCCCGTTCTCAGCTCTGTCTCTGGCGTCGAGAAGGGCGTGTGGCCTGAGTCAGGCTCAGCAAGCACAGTGTTTATTGACTGAATGAAGGTGAAGTTTTTACGAAATGATGCAACAGTTCCGGGAACATTTGGGAGCTCTGGGTTTTGCTGATTTTTAAAGTTCTCTAAAATGTATGGGTTTGCCGTGAGTTCAGACTTTGAAAAAGTTGGTTCAGTTCCCAAGATAATAAAAACGATTTGCCTTTGGCAAGACGGGCCAGGTAGTACTATCAAGACAGTTATAAAAAAATCCAGGGTTCCTTCAAGTCTCTGATGGCTGGTCAGAGCCGAGTAGTAAAGAAACTTTCAAGACCCCGACCGGTGCGTTAGCTAGACGCTCCAGAGCCAGTTCTACTTGTCCTTATATTTTACGGGCAAAAAACGTTTAAAACATTGCATTAAATGAAACCCTCCAGAGTTATAAAATTGTCTAGGTGGGCGCAGGACACTCCTTTAGAGTCTGCATTACAGTGTGGTCCAGAGGTTAATCAATGCGCTGGCAGACGGGAGTGCAAGGGGCGGGGTCTGGCTCTGACCTGTGGCTGCTTTGGGAGGAGAGGGGAGGCTCCAGAAAAAATGCCTTTATTGTCCTTAGGGCCTCAGTTTTCTCCTCTGTAATATGGGACTTCTGGTCTCTGCATCTTTGGCCTTCAGATGCGTTTTTCAGAGGGCTTATTAAGGCGTCCGTAACACTTTGCAACTCTCTCAAGATCAGTGACGGGGGTTTAAAGCGAAATAGCCCTTCTAGAAATCAGGTGGGAAATTAAAAGGTAGTCATTTCAGAGTAGAAAGTGTCATCCCTCCTAGACTGTGCTGCTCAAGTCAAAGTCTCTCTAGGGGTTGGGGGACCATGACTTCCTCAAGGTCACAGAGCCCGGAGCCGGGGGTGCGACCAGGGCTTTGTTAAGTTTATCTTGATTTTTGAGGTCATCATAAAGAAACCTGACCATTGCACGTATTACTAATTCATAGACTGTAAAGCTCTTCCCCAAAGTCTGACAGCCTCCCCGCACGTCTCAGAGCCCAGATTCCTAAATTCTGGGCCTCAATGAGGTTTCATGTTTCGAGAACCTCATCATCACTTTTCACAAATACACTGCGGCCCATTTGCTGGTAGCTTATGAAATATGATCATAAGTTAAAACTAAGTGACTCACGTAAAAGAAGGGGACAAAGAGCACTTTGTGATGTCGAGGGCTCTGTCTCATTGTGTTGCTCCATTTATTTGGGTATTTTGAGCATTTCAGGAAGCCAGGTAACCCCGTCCGCTCCGAACAAACGACAGCCACAGCAGTAGCGGGAGCCCGTTTCAGAACCGGTGAGTCAGAAGTGACATTCAGGCACCGCGTCACAGTTTGCAAAGGTCTGTCACCTACGTTATTTCTCCCAGGCAGGTAGCATTACGTGGAGAAAGAAGAGAGGCTCACAGACAGAGGAGGGGTCTCCAGGCTCTCAAAAGAGTTGAGACTGGCCCCAAACAGAAAATTAAAGCTAAAAGACACCCGATTCATCTTTCAAAGGAGTTAGGGGCGGAGCAAGACTCGACATGGGGAGAGATAGGTGGGGGTGCAGACAACGTGATAATAATTTGTTCAGCCTTTAGTGGTTAATCCTGCCCGGGTCTGGGCGCTGCTACCGTGACTACTCTGCCAGCAAGACGGGCTTCCTGTAGCCCAGCTGACTCGTGAGCCCCCAGGCAAAGCGCGCAGACCCACGAAGCGGGGGTGCGTTCCCCCACACTTGGGGCCTGCCAGTTGCGCCACTAAGATTTATTTTCAGTCCCACTCTATTAAAATGAAGGGGAATGGTGGAGAAAGGAGAGTTATTGACTTTAGTTTTTCTTACAGAGCTCAGTTCTTATCCTTAGGAGCTCTCTCTCTCTTTCTTTCTTTTTATTATCGTTAAAAACACAAAACATAAAATTGACCATTTTAACCATTTTAAGGGTACAATTCAGGGGCATGAAGCACGTTCACGCTGTTGTGCAGCCGTCACCGCCGTCATCCCCAGAACGTTCTCATCTTCCCAAATGGAGACTCTGTCCCCACTAAACACTAACCCCCGCCCCCAGCCGCTGGTGCCCACCATCCTGCCTTCTGTCTTTATAAATCTGAGTGTGCCACAGAGGTCAGGTGAGTGAAGCCATGCAGTATTCACCCTTTTGTGACTGGCTCATTTCACGTAGCGTGGTGTCCTCGAGGCTCGTCTGCACTGCAGCGTGTGTCAGAACATCCTTCCTTTGTACGGACGAACAGCATCTCACCGTAGGGACAGAGCACATTTTGTTGATCTGTTCACCTGTCGACAGACATCTGGGTCGCTTCCACCTCTGGCCTATTGTGGCTAACGCTGTTACGAACATTAGTGTGCAAATATCTGAGTTTTCTGCTTTTCGGGTTTTTTTAAGGACGTATTTATTTGGGGATTTATGTCTGTGTCCTCCGCCAGGCTGTGCAAGCTCCTTGGGTTCTTGTCTTCGAGAAGTTTCCAGTTTGGTTGGGGAAAGAGCCCGGGTATGGCCTAGGTGACTGTACCAAAGAGATGCATGGGACTGTCACGTAGGAAGCTTCGAGGTAGGAAGATGGGGCTAGGAGGAAAGAGAGACCAAGACACCAGGGCTGGAGAAGGTGGGGTTACCAGGCCTTCACAGACAGAGGGAAGTAGGGAGGGAGAGTGCTGTGCAGGTGATGGGACGCCCAGGAGGAGCACGAGGGCTGAGGAGGGGTACCGGGAAGCCTGTGGCCCTTAGGTCAGTGCTCCTGGGTTTAAATCCTTGCTCCATGAACCTCAGGCAAGACACTTAACCTCCCTGGCACTTGGTTTCTTCACATGCAGCACGTGGAGGCCAGCAGCGGTCACCTGGGGTGGTGCTGTGAGGATAAAATGAGATGACACATCCAAAATGCTGTCCGTGATGCCTGACCGGGAGGGAGCCCTCAGGGGCTCGCGGGGAGCCTGTACCTTAGCGTAGGGTTTCTAGTTCTTACCTTGGGCACTGAGGAACTGCTGACGGCTTTCAGGCCAGCTGTGGCCCAGCCTGGCAGGGTCCTACAGCGGGAGAGCCCTGGGGTGCAGACAAAGGACCAGCCTAGTTCCTCCCCCGGGTGCTGGGCTGGATTGCATGGGAGGGACAACGAGACCTCTCCGCGCGAGGCAGGTGGCTGCGACCGGGCAAGGCTTCCGAGGCTGACCCGCTGTGCGCAGGAGCGGCCAGGCCGAGGCCTGTTTTAGTCATTTATCCAGCACAGTCCGCCCGCCCTCACAGCCCCAAACGGCGATGGACACGGGGAAGTCCCGGACAAGTGTCGCGTGGCTTCGAAGAATTCCACAATCCCACGTTTTCCCTTCACGCCCCCCCATCCCTCCCCTTGCAGCATGGTCCTGCTCTCTTCTCGTTGCCCTGACAGGGCGTCCCGTGACAGCCTGAAGGGCGCCGGGTGGAGGTGCCAGCTGAAAACTTGGAAACGAAATGCCCGCCCCAGGAATCTGAAGCCCCGGAGCTTAAAGAGCGTCTGCGAGGCCAGCGGTGTCTGCCGGACCAAAGACTTCCACCCTCGGCTTCAAAGTCGGTCTCTCGAAAGCGTTTCCAACATGCATTTAAAATCATCCATCCACAAGATAACTAAATCACGGCCATTCATTCCACTCAACCCATCGTGCTGCAATGAAAACATGTTATTTAGCTGAGAAAACACCCCGCCTTCATTCTCCCCGGCCTCTGGCTCCTTTCTTCTCCAGTCCTGTGAGGGCCCAACACGTTATGATTCATCTCGGTGCTGCCTCGGGCCGCAGGGGTCCGAAGATTTCCCAACCCGAGGGGTCCGAGGCAGAGCAGCCCTCCGCTCACCCCGCCCTCTCTCTCCAGCCAGCCGCGTTTGTTCCTTGACTTCTTTTGATCATCTCATGACAGTAGCCAAGCAGAGGAAATCAAGCTTTTTGTATTTAAACTAATCCATGACCCTGGATAAATTTGTAAGAGACCTCAGGAGGGGCTAAAACCAGGCCCCCAGCTGCCTGATGGGGACACGTCCCAGACACACCACGCATGGCCCACTCCACGGGGTCGCGGGATTTCAGTGCCGAGGGAAAGGGTGCCAGGGTGTGCAGTGTCCTTTGGCGACATCGGTCTGGTCCAACCCTCTTGGTCTGAAATGTGGAGAAACTGAGGGCCAGAGAGGGAAGGGAACCTGCCCAGGACCCTCTAGGGAGTTGGTGGCTAAAGAGAGATTTACTGCGCTAAGAGAACTAGATAGGTAATCGAGCGCTGTGTGGCCCCAGTTACCTGATGTTAACCTGTTAACCTGTTCTCCACCGGCTACTGCTGCCTTCAGCGGAAGCGCCGGCCCCCAGTCAAATGCTATATCATGCTTTTATTTTGCAGTGGGCTTTAATAAAAGGGTTAAGGGTCTAACGTCAGGATGAGGAGTCTGAGCTCTCCGGGCCTTGGGCCCCTGGAGCAACAGAACCCACCTCTTAGGGTGTCGGAGGCGTTGAATGAGTTCTCTGTGGCATGGCACTCAGACTGTGTGTAGCCCTAAAAAAAGTGCACTACCCCCACCTCTCCCACTCTGTTTTTGTCACAGAGATGGGCGACAGAAGGACAGCCACTAAGTACTTACAAAGCCAGCCCTGTGCACCTCATCCCAGCTCCCTGCCCCGGGGCCACGGAGCCTCTGACCAGTCCCCACCCGGCCCCTAACCAGCCATGTGACACCAGAGAAACCATCAGCCCCATCTGCCTCAGTGTCCTCCCCCATGAAATGGGGGTAGTCCTGGCCTTCTGCACGAGGGGTGTTCATTTACCGAGGATTACAGATCGCTCACCCAGCGCCGGGCACAACGGCGGGCCCCTGGGATCGCAGTGCGCAAAGCAAAGGTCCCGCCTCTGTGGGGCTCACGTTCCAGCAGAGAGAACACGTGGTAGAGAAACACGCCATAGCTGACAGGGACAGTGTGGACCTCCCTTGGATAACAGTTCCCTGACCCCCCAAAATTTCTTCTAGACCCAGGGCTATTTCGAAGCAAATCTCAGACATTGTATTGCTTAATCTACAAAAATTTTACCATGTATCTCTAAGAGATTAAAAATATTATAAAAACAAAAAAACCAAAAAACCCCACACAGAACAAGCACATTGTCTCTACCCCATCTAAAAAGTGACCATAATTCCTTAGCAGCATTAAATATCCTGGCAGTGTTTCAATCTCTCTGTCGCATAATTAAAAAAAATCACAATTGATGGCGATTAATACAGAAATAAGGCCTGTACATTGCAACCTGTCCGTGTGTCTCTAAGTTTCTTTTCACGGACAGGTCTCCCTCTCTCCCTCTCTCCTTTTTTTCTTCCAGTATTTTCGGCGCAGAACCAGGCCTCTGGTCTGTGGGAGTCCCCACAGTGAGCATCTCCACAGTATCATTTCATAGGTTCCTCTGCCCCCTGTGACTCTTACAGACTTGCCAGCTCTAGAAGCTTAATCTGATTAAGTTCTACTTTTAGAAAGACGATTTTACAGACAGCGTCACGTCCTTCCAGCCACCCCAAGGCACGTTACAGCTGGCTGTCTCTCTTCTGGCGGTGTTTAAGCTTACGGCCAATTCCTAGACCCAGCCCTTCACTCTGGGTGCTGAAACGGCGACGTCCTGATTCCACGGCTCCCCACTCACCTGTGAGCCGTCATGTGTCCGGAAAGAGAGGCTCCTCTCCGTCAGCTGCGTGGCCTCCCCGAGGCACGATCCGCATGGAAAGGTGGAGGAATGTTTGATCCTTCTCTTTAGTCACCGTTTTTCAGAGGAGCGAGTTGTCATGTAGCTTCCTCCAAGGGTCAGTGGGATCTGGGCTCTACATACGTTTCATGCGTTTCAGTCCTATTCCAGTGACTTTCTCGGTGCACAAATGGTCTCTCTTCGGCCAGCGTGAACTTTTTTTTTAAATTTAAATTTTAATTTTTTAGTTGATTCCAGTCTATTTAAATACTGCTTCAATGATTCTTGGAAAGCCTCCTTGCTTTCTGATAAAAGATGATCCAGGGTCACTGTGTACATTTGCTGCCACAGACACGGGGTCGGCCATTTCTTCAAAAGAGCGCTGGTCCCTTTTAGTGGGGACCGGAGTTCGGGGCCCCACGCTGGACCCTGGAGGCGCTCCTTGCTAGGCACTGAGCTCACGTGGCCATGGATGAGATTGGCGCACCGCCTGTCTCCGTGGCCCCCTGAGCAGCCGTGGAAGACAGGAGTGGAGCAAATCTTTAGAGAGGTGGTGTTAAAAGGGCAAGTTCAGGGCAGCAGGTCAGTGCTATGGCAGGACCTAGTCTAGGATGAGGGCTCAGGAGAGACTTCCGGCGAGAGGATGGGGCTAGAGGAGAAATACTTCCTACTCCGCCTGGAACCAGAAGTTGAGCAGAGCCAGATGATAAATCTCCAGTGGGTGGAATTCAAACCCAGCCTGTGGCAACAGGTTTTTCGGAGAGAGCCAAAATCTAGCACCTTTCAAATCAAGGTGGGAAGGCTTTGTTTCCGAATAGCAATTGCTAATTAGATGTACATTGTCTGATTTCACAACAACCCCTTGAGGCCACGGCTATTGTTATGCCCATTTAAGAGATGAGGAGTCTGAGATTTATGGAGATTAAGGCACTTGCTGAAGGAGACCCAGTTAGTAATTAGCAGCAACAGGATTTGAACCCGGCACTTCTGCTGCCAGAGATAAGCCGCCTCACCCCTGTGCTGTGCTCTGCCACCCACGGGGCATTTACATACACATTTTAAGGCCCCTTTTAACCAGTTAAAAATACCAGCTCTACCATCTGACAGTTTTAACCTCCCCCCGCCCCCCCACTTGGGCAGTTGCTCCCTTGTCCCCTGCTCCCAGGAAGACTTGAAATTGCATCACAGCTGGTGAAACTGCAACACCACTGCATGACATGGAGCAAATTCCTTCACCTCTTTGTGTCTCTCTGAGCCTCAGTTTCCCCACCTGTGAAACGGGGATAACAATGATGTGAGACAGATAAAGCACTTAACACCGAGCGCAGACTCAATAAATAGTAGTTATTAGGAAAAATAACGGACCAATAGCTAACACACACTCTGTCATTTGACAGTCATCACAGCTTGAAACGTAGGTCTCCCCTTATCTCCGTTTTCCAGAATAGGAGGCTGAGGCCCGGTGAGGGGACGGACTGCCTGTGTCTTAGGCCACCAGTAGTAGCACCGGCACCTGAACTGGGACAGAGCCCTTGGGCTAAATTAAGCACCCACTGAGCTACCTTAGGAAGAAGTGTTGCCCAGCAGGGACCGGCCACGTCGACCCTGGGGCCTAGGCCCTCACTCCCACTGCACTGAAAGGACGGAGAAGCCTGCCCGGAGACGGGGCGCCTGCTCTGAGAGGCCTGCCTGTGGGTGCAGGTGAACCACCTCCGGAAGAGCCAGCTGAGCTCCGTTCCGGAAACCTCAGTGGCGGGGAGGGGAGGCCTGGGTCCCCACGCCCCGAGTCCCTGCCGTAATGACTGGTCTCATACAAGCTTTGCTTCTTCCAGAGCTCCCAACGAGAACACTGGCAGCCCGCCAGGCCGAAGGGTGGCTTTCAAGAATTAGTTGCGCATTCAAAACTTTGTGTTAAGCCACAAGGTTTAACCCCACAAGGAGAGAGAGCAAAGGAAGGGGTCAAGGGGCAGAGCTGGCGGTCCCTCGGCAAGCCGCCGGATAAGCCCCCTCCCTACCACATTTTTTGCTTGTTTTCAGCGCTCCATTTCTTCAGTCCACCTTTGTTAAGCTCACAGGTTCGCGTCTACAGGAACACATTCTTCTGGCCCTTTAAGGAACATACTGAAGGGGGAGCTTTATTAGGCTGCATGACTGGATAAATGATACAACATGCTTTCCTGCGTGAATCATCCGAGTAGAGTGACAAAAAAAGAGGCTTGAAAACTAGGCACAGCCGGAGTATTGGCGGGCCCCAGCCACTAGGGCCAGATTTCAGATTCCATCTCCTTTAACCACCACCCCTCCCAAATAAAATAAAGCAAATTAAATTTTCATCTCATGGTGACAGTTCCCAGGGAGGAAGGGAGGCTGGAGTATTTTGTCTACATCTCCCCGGCCCCCTCGGAATCACAGGCACCCGCAGTCGGAGATGGAGGAGCCCGGGAGGATCACCTCGCTGGCCCTGGGCTTCCTCCCCCGCCCAGCCAGTGTCCCCAGTCTGGAGCTCGCTGGGCGGAGGAGCAGGCTGGGCTTTTATTAGCAACACATGCGGGGGCCCGCGCACCCTGACAGCCCGGCAGCTCCCAGCTGAAATGGATGGCTCTCGGGCGCCAAGGCCGCGGTGACAAATGCGCGCGGCGTTCTCAGGTGGACAAACGCGGGCCTGGGCGGCGGGCCCGGGTTCCCAGGCGCGGGCGGGAGCGGGCCCGTGTTAATTACTGTAGTTCCCACTGTAAAGAGAGTCCGCCGGGGAGCGGGGCCGCCGCGCCCGCCCGGCCCCCGCGCACAAAGGCTTCATATATTCTGAATGAAGGCGAATCGCAGCCTCGGCCTGCTTGAAAAGAGCCGTGAGGGAGACTTAATTCTCTCCCTTTCAGCTGTGCTCAGACTGTGAAATCCACACAATCGCGCCCTTCTCTTTAAAGGCACGGAGAAGAGGGGCCGCGGCCGCGCGCCCCGCCATGAGCTGGGCGCGGAGAGGGAGAGTTCACCCCGGGGACAAGGGCGGCGGGCCGGGGGCTGCCCGGCAGCCGCGTTTCCCAGCCTCGGGGGCTCCCGCAGCGCGCGGCGCCTTCTGTTCGCTCGGCTCCCCCGGGGCCAGGGTGCCGGGCCGGTCAGGTGCCCAGACCCAGCGTCCCTGCTGCTCGCCAGGGGGCTCGGTCCGTTCCCAGGCCGCCGGGCCCCGGTTGCAGCGCCCTGGTTGCAGCGGCCGCGGCTCCCGGCACCTGGAGGCCCCCCCCTCTGTAATCGAAACAAGGGAAGAAGAAATGCCAAAACCAAGCCCAATCTACTCCACTGTATTTAAAATACTGGTGTTGACAACTTTAAAAAAAATAATTTGTGCCATTTTTTAAAATACTAGCACAATGCATCTGAATCCAACATGATTACAGGATTTAGGGGAAAAATCATATATATATTTCATTGTGCATCGAGGCGCCTGCTTAGCCAATGGGACGGGTTTGAAGCCCCGCGATGAGGCCCACGCACCCTTGTTCAGTATCCCTGCCACTGATTGTGTGACCTCCCTTGGGGTGGCTATCTCAGTGGTCAAGTGGATCTTGGGACAATGTGCCCCAGCCTCTCCCCTAGTCCCGGGGTTTGGAGGTCACAGTCACTCTCTATGACTGCTGCAACTGTTGAAGTCCAGCATGTTAGAGCCTAAGGGTCTTAGCTGGTGCCCGGTGGCCGGCTGAATGTCGCAATTTTCTGCCCCTTCCCTCCTCGCCTCTGCTTCAGTTGGCAAAGCAGGGCACAGGCCACAATGACCCTGGGAACCCCTGGGGCCTCACTGTTCTCTTTATCCCTGGGGGGAGGGAACACACCATCCCTAGCTGGGTTTCAGGAAGCCGGGGGCAAAAGTGCCCCCGGCTTCAGTGTCACCCACTCAAGACCCACTGCTCTCCTTAGGACGGGAAGAAGTGAACATTTGTCGGTGATGCTGGCCAAGGCCTTGCACCGGCAGGCTCCTGGACACTGAGCACGGAATGTCTTTTAATTCCCACAATCCTCTGGGAGGTAGGTACTATTTGGTCTGAAGGAGATACAGGACCTTGTTAAAAATCTCATTCGAGAAATAACATGTATCAGAATTTCACTCCTTTGGGCGGCTGACTAATACTCCGTCGTATGGATACGCATTTTCTTCTCCATGGAGAAGGTGATGGATATTCGCGTTGTTTCCACTTATTGGCTATTATATACAGTGCTGTCATGAACATTCTTGTACAAATTTTTGTTTGAACACCTGATTTTAATTCTTCTGGGTTTATACTTAGGAGTGGAATTGCTGGGTCATACGGTAGTTCTGTGTTTAACTTTTGAGAAACTGCCGAACGGTTTTCCACAGCAGCTACACTGTATTATATATTCCCACCAGCAATGCTCGGGAGTTCCAGCGTCTCCACATTCTCGCCAACACTTGCTATTTTCTGTTTTTATTTTATTTTATTTTATTTTTAAAAGATTTTTATTTATTTATTTTTAGAGAGAGAGGAAGGGAGAGAGAAAGACAGGGAATCACTGATGTGTGAGAGATGCATCGATCGGTTGCCTCTTGCACGCCCCCTGCTGGGGACCTGGCCCGCAACCCAGGCATGTGCCCTGACTGGGAATCGAACCGGCGGCCCTTTGGTTTGCAGGCCGGCCCTCAGTCCACTGAGCCACACCAGCCAGGATGCTGTTTTTATTTTATTTTTTAAAGTTAAAAGCGGGTTATTGCTATTGCCGCCCTCGCGGGTGCCAAGTGGTATCTCAGCGTTGCTGATTTGCGTTCTCCTAATGGTCAGTGATGTCGAGTGTCTCCTCCTGTGCTCAGTGGCCATTTGTACATCTTTTTTTGAGAAATGCCTACTCCAGTTCCACCCCCTTTAAAAATCTTGGGTGTTTGTTGTTGTTAAGAGTTCATGATATATTCTGGACGTCAGGCCCCTATCAGATACGTGATTCGAATACATCCTTCCTCATTCTTGGGCAGATGCTTAACGGAGCGGTGCTTCAGTCTCCTCGCCCAAAAGCTGGGGAGGCTGGGAGGGCTGAACGGAGCGAAGCCTGGAGTGGAGTTAGCACTCCGGAAATGTCCCCTGCGAGTGCACAGGCCTCCCCCTTACCGAAATTCTTCTGCCGGGCTCGTGGCCTTTGATTTGAGATTTTATTACGAGCGTCCTTCCACGGCACCGTATGGTCTTTGACAGTAGGATGACTTTTAATGGTGTGCCAGCTGTCTGCAGTTGGAATGACGCTCCACTTGGGCACACGACCCCACACCGGTGGGGTTAGATGGTCCCTCCCTCGCGCATTTAAATCCTTTGATTTTTGTTGAGTTATTAGTGTTTCATACATTTTTTCCCCTAGTTGGGTGCCAAGTGCTATCAGCAACACAACAAAAATGAGCTAATGATTTTAAACATAAAACACTGAACACCTTTGATGAGAAGATAAAACTTTTTCATATACCCTGACATTTTACATGTACAGACTCAGCTACATTACAGACACACACACGCACACACGCACACGCACACGGTGGTAACCAGCCGCCACGGCCCCAACGACTCGAAGGATTCAGACACCTGCTTTGAGGGCCGACAGGACTCAGTGTTGTTTCTAACAACCAGAAAAAGGTGGGAGTGAGGGAGAAGGCTTGGGGGACCAGGTCAGAAGGGGCGGTGTGGTATCACTGTCTTTCACGCCTGGCCAAAATCTTAACTATGACCCTTGGAGAGACCCCAGGCCAGAGCAACCCAGCTGAGATGTTTCCAAATTCCTGACCCACAGAGACTCTGAGATAATAGATAAAAGTGGCTTAGGCCACTAAGTTCAGGGGTCATTTTTAAGACAGGGGTCGGTAACAAGCCCAGGAATTGGACTTTCTGAGCCTCAGCTTCCTCCTGTGTAAAAGGGGCTCCTACTAGCACCGAGCACGCAGGGTCCGAGCGAGGGCCCACCACGCCTGGGAGCAGTGCCTGGCGCAAGGGGGGCCCTCAGCAGATGCCAGCTCCCGCCGTACGCCCCTTTGGGTTTCCATCAGTGGATTTCTCCAAGGCTGGCTCCTGCCTCATCAGCGGGCCCTATTCAAGGTCATACACAGGGGGCCACACACTTGTCCCTGCGTGGTGGCCCCTGGCCTCTGAGCTCTGTCCCTTTTCCCCGTCATCCTCAGCTATGCTGAGCCAAGTGCGCTCACGCCCGGCAATCCATCTCTAAGGGCCCTCTTTGGGACAGCCGGTCCGTTCTCTGCTAGAGGCTCGGCGGCTCTGTGGGCTGCTCCGACAGGCCTCCGTGAGGCTGGGAGAAGGAGAAAACCCCTCTCTTTCCTCGGCCCTGCTCCCGTCATTGGCCCCCCACTGCATAAACCCACTTCGTCCTCCCTTGTGAGTTTTCCCACTAGGACTTTAAAATCATGGCTTTGAGAATCAGGCTGGATTGTAATGACGATTTTAATGGTCAGGGCATTAGAAAGCCTTAGCCTTCCTTCATATAGCTGGGATTTGTAACGGCTTTGGTTTAAATGATCCACATAAGGAATTTATTTCCAGTTTTATAGTCTACCCCAAGTCTGACTTTCTAGGACCTTTCTTTGCCAGATATAGAAACAGTGTAAAAAATCTGATACGAGTCAGGCCGTGACTAAGCTGAAAGTTGCTGGTACCTGGATGGTCCGCACTGGGACTAGCAGCCAGGAGGGAAGTGACTGGCTCTGGGAGCAGCCTGCGGGCGCGCCCAGATGCCGAACCAACAGGAGGGAAGTCCTGGTACCAGGGACTGTGAACGTGGGTGCAGAGCCGAACTGCAGACCAGGCATTCTGATGCAAGACAGCACGGTAAAGAGCAGGAACCGAACTGCAGAGCCGCGGCGCAGCCTCAGGGGCTTCTCGGGGACCCTGAGTTCGCGAATGGCTCCAATGGGTGGTGGGGGTGGAGGGTGAGCAGTGAGGGGTTTGAGACGTTTCCCTTCTAGAAGAAACTGCAGTGGACTTAGGCTGATAAACGTGGGGGCACAGTGGACCCTGCTGAGCTGAGCGAGGGAGATTAGAGGCAAGAAAATGAAGAGCAGATTCTGTTAGTTAAGACTATTTTGTTTACACGTGGTAGAAACCCAGCCCAACTGATAACAGTTTAAACAGAAAAGAAATATTTTGAACAGAAATGAGAAATTTACAGAACAGCTTCAGGCATGGCTGGATCTAGGTGCTTAGGTCCTGACATCAGGATGTCATTTCTTCAGTGCTCAGCCCTGATTCCCTTTGCTTTGTCCTCGCTGGCAGGCAGGCTCATGTAGTGATAAAGGGGCTAACCACGGCTCCAGGTTCCATGCTATTATCCTAGTAACCCCTAGGGAAAGAAAGATCCCTGACTGTTCCAACTCACATCACGAGTTTGATCCAATTCCCCTGTGTGGGTCTCCTGCCAATCCTTGAGCTGTCATTGGTCTGGGTCATGGAGGGGATGAGTAGAATGGACCTCATGACCTGAGAGGAAGAGCTGGGTGGCTGCCCAAAGGGGAATGGATGTTGGTGGGCAGGACGGGCCCCCTCCAGTTTGCTGATGGCTACCTTGGAGAACGCGGAGAGCCAGTTTGGCTTAGAGTGACTAGCTTAGAGTGACTGGCTACAGTGCAGTTTTTCTGCTGCAGACAGAAAAGGGTGTTTTTAACTTTGGAGGCAACATCACCTAATGGGTACGTGGTGGGATAGTTTTGCCTTTCTCCTCAGTGTCTCCTCACCGCCCAGACTTGTGTTTCTTTCAGCCTACCTTTCTGGGATTTTCCTCTGTCTGTATCATGATAGAAAAACCCTGCGCTGTGCTGGTAGGTGACCTCCCCTTTCTGAGTCTCAGAATCTTCAGATGGAAAAATGAAGATAATAACTGCCCTTTAGGGCTTTCTTGGAAACTCAAAGCAAAAAAAAAAAAAAAATAATCAATGTAAATAACAAATATTTAGTAGAGGATTTCTTGTGTGCCATGCACCGGGCAGACTGGTAGTGCCACGTGGTGGGGATTATTATTGACACTTGTTGTATGGATAAGGCATTGAGGACCAGAGAAGTTAAGTAATTCACTTGGGGTCACGCAGGGGCTAAGGGGCAGAATGAAGACTTGGAGCTGCTAGCCACTCCTGGGTCCTACCCCACTTGTCACCAGGAGGGTAAGGTGCTGTGCAAGTGAATAATTAGTGTGCGGGGCTTTTAAACCTGGAATCTAAAAATCCCCTCCCCCACCCAGGGGTGTGTGCACTTGGATGGGGAACAAGTAGAATCTTTATTTTCACTCCCTTGAACTGAAATCTAGCATTTCCTTTTCTCACGAACACAGGCCATAAACTGGTAGCTTTGATGACTGCGACACCAGAGCCACAGATACTCTCCTGTGACCTCGCCTTTGCTGACACTTTTTCACATCATTCACGCTCGTCGCTACTTTAAATTATGTTGGACATTAGATCTTGTTACTGGATGTCCCAATAAAGAAATCACATGTATCAGTTTATTGCAAATTGAAAACATATCTTTACAGCTGTATTTTGATTGGTTTCCTTCACAATTGGATGTATTTTATTTTATGTCTTTGAAAACATAGGTTTGTGCTCTGGGATCCCCAGCCCAAAAGGACAAGAACCCCAGGGGAGGGGTCTGGAAGGCGTTTGTGGAGCAGGTCCACCCGCTCTGTTCCTCTGGGGGTGGCCCAGGGCTGGCATCAGCCCTGCGCAGGCCAGGGCGCCCCTCACAGGGCCCAGCCCTTACCCAACTGACTGACTCACCCGAGGCGCCTGCGAGTTTCCAGTTGCCAGGAAGTTGCTGGCAAAGGAATGGAGTGGGTCCGATGTGACGGCAGCTTCAGGGACACTGGTTTTCCCAGTGGCCCCGTCCCTGGGGAGGAGGTGGCTTGTGAGTCAGACAGGCACAGTGTCCAGCTGGGGCTCCTGCAAGTGCAGCCCTGGGCCACACGTTCTGTCCCAGAGCCTTGGTTTCCCCATCTGGGAAGTGGACATGTGATTCCTACGTCCCGGGGCTGGTCAGGGATTGGGTCAAGTAGGAACTGAAAGCCCTCTGTGAACCAGAAAGTTCTGTCCCGTATTAGTGATGTGTGCGTGTCTGCCTTCAGAAGGAGGGGAAGGGCTCCTATCTCGTAAGGTCATGGGTCCCTCACCCACTGAGGAAGGTGGGAGAGTGTGGGAGCGACGAGCACGGAAGCAGCCGTGCCCCGGCCCTCCAGGGTGCCCCTGGCTGAGGCTGCAGGACAGCCCGGAGAGGTGCAAGGGTGGGACCTTGGGACTCCTGCACCCTCTTTACTTGTAAGACCATGCACGCCTGTTCATTCCTAAAGGAATCTAAAAAAAAAAAAAGAACAAACATAAAACTACAGGCATCTGTCTGCCTGTCTGTCTGCATGCCCCCAAAGCCCCATGTTCCTGGGGGGGTCAGATTCCTGGGACATAGCTGGGGTTAGCTGCTTAACAGGAAAACGGTGCTGAGGCGCCCAGGGCCCATGAAGGGCAGGAGGTGAGGCACCGGGAGACCACCAGGTGGAATGTGTGGCAACCTTCTCCAGAATTTACATGAGACCCCCGTGAGGCTTCTCTGAGCTCACTCAGTAAAGGCGGTGAACTTGCTAAGCGTCAACACACATGCTCTCAAAATTTTATCCTGAATAGTATGAGTCTCCATTTGTTTGTGGTCTTTTCCTGCAACGACCCGCCTTGCCCAGAGCTGAGCTAGGTCCAGACCCAGCCCCTGCGTCCTGCTGTTCCCGTTCCCTTCCCCCCTGGTTTCCCACAGACTCGCGGAGCCCCCATTGGTGTCGTGGTTGATTCTTGATTTTGGCTCAAACCCCAGCGGGGCCGCGTCTGGGATACTCGCTCCTGATCAAGTCGCTTAGTGTCTCTGGGTCTTAGGGGCTCCTCTAAAACGGGGACCAGAAGAGCCCTCGCTCACAACGTGGCTGAGGCGGTTGGATGGGACGGCTCAGAAAACGGCCTTGGAACAGACCCCGGCCAGGCGGGGGGCGGCGCGGTCCCCCCGTGGGCAAAGGCTGGGCGTGTCGGGTACGGGGCAGGAATGTGGAGGGAAGACGAGGCGTCTGTGCCGGCGTACCGAGGTGGAATAATACAACCCCGGACAGTTCAGAAGCCGAGGGACAAAGCAGGTGACTTGCCCAGGACACGGAGTGGTCTGTCCTCCCATGTTTCACACCCTGTGCCTCCCCAAGCTCTAGCGAACATTTCTTTGTAAGAGTAAAGGTGACCATGTATTTGTGCGTGTCTTTTGTGCTAGGCTTGGGGTCGGCCTTCGTCACAAGTGAGGTGGGTCCACTATTGCCTTCGTGGTATAGATGAGGGGACTCGCGGGGCAGAGAGGTTACACCTGCAGAGGAGCAGGCGGGCACCCCCCCCCACACACACAGTCTCCAGGGGCCCCGACCATGGCGACGGCACTGTGCTACTTCCTACACAGAAGGGGAGCGAAGGTGTCTTTCTCCACACTGGTTTCCTTCTAAAACCACACGTGGCCCTCTTCTACGTCCATGTTGGGTTTGAAAGATCTCACTTCCAACCTGGGGTTCAGCACCCCGGGGGGACAGTGTGGGCACCATCACTCATTGGGGCGCGGCCCTCGGTGAGACCCTTCTGCTGCCTGAGCTCCGTTTCTGCAGCTGTGTGGCAGGGATGGGGACGTGATGACCACAGGCTTGCTGCGGGAGTCCTGGCAGACACCTGGGACGAGCCTCTCGGGGGTCGGGACCACAGCAAGTGCTCCTCTGAGCTGAGTGGGGTGTCTGGTTCAGAGGGAAGGCCAGGCGGGCTTCCTGAGCCTCGTGGGGACGGAACCAGGACAACCTGTGTGTGCAGATGAAGTAAGTGAACGGGTCACTGGCCCATCCGGTACATGTCCCGCTGTCCTGGTGACGAGCTGGAGCCCCAAGACTGAGCCGCTGTGGGGGAGGCCCAGAGCCCATGGCCCCTCAGCCACCACTACACATCCTGAACAGAATCAGAGCCCCCGTGAGGAGCCTCGGCCACCACACACAGCACACGGCCGCCCAGGCCGGCCACACGGGCTCGCTAGAGTGGCGTTCGTACTGCATCGGAGTGGAGCTCCAGCCCTGGGAACTCCGCGCCCCAGACCCCGCTCCCCACATCACCTCGGCCCGCCCTCAGCCTCTGCTCTGACTGCCCCCCATGCCCCGCCCCCAGGGCCCAGCGCTGACGTTGGAGTTCCCATCGTGTTTGTGTTCGCTTTTACGATACACTGAGGCACATGGCGACAGGAAGGCGGCAGCGTTTGGGACCTGGGCTCCACAGACACTGGGAAGCTGGGGGCTTGGAGGACCCCCCCGAGGCGTTATTCCAGCCCAGCAGGCGTCTGGGGGAAGCCTGAGCACCCGCTCCCTGAAAAACAGGCTGAAAAGGACAAAGAAGTCACAGACCCCACCGCAGGACATCGTCACGCCAATGGAAGATAGGAGATTAAATAGTCTATTTCCACAAAATGCCCAAAGAACTGGGGCCCACCCGTCCGTCCATCCAAATAGGGAGGGTCTCTTCCATGCCCGTCACTGGAGCCAGAATAGTGAACAAATTCGGTAAAGCTTCTGATGTTGTGGCAGATAAGAGGCAAACAATTTTTTAATGTATTCGTATGCCAGGGGGTGTTAAATGTTAGAGAGAAAAAAATCAAGCGGGATAAGGGGAGAGAGGAATACACGTGTGGGTGAGGGTTGCGTGTGGGGTGTGCGTGTGCACGTCTGGGGGCGCTGTGTGTAGGAGACTTTTGAGATCGGGGGGCCTGGATAGGAAGACCACCGTGAGAAGGAGAGCTTTGACAAAGACCTAAAGAAGTAAGCCACAAGGATGCTGGGGCGCGCGGGGGCGGGGGGAGGCAGAGGGAACGGCGGTCCGAAACCAGGCTAAGGAAAAGGGCATTCTCGTTCTTCCAGATGAGGCGCAGCGGACGTCCACTCCCGTAGACGCCTTAAAATAGGGAACTAGAGTTTCTAGCAAATAGAGTGGGACTAACAAAGGGGCCAGGGCCTTACCTGGAAAAACGAAATGAAAAGGTCATTGTGGACATTTTCATGGTATAGTTAAGGGAGTATAGAGGGCAACTAACTAGCTCAGTGCACAGACACAGCCACGGAGCGATGCCGGGCTGCAGCGTCCCCATGCCACGCCAGGCGTCCACGGTTTATGGCAGGGAGGATCGGTGTCGTGAAAACATTGGAGGGTTTCATCTGTCTGCCTGAGCGTCGCTGAGAATCGGTTGCTGTTCACGTTTATGTTCCTTTGCAGCTCCTTCAGGCATTTAGGCGAATGGCTGTCGTCAGGCCCTGGGGTGGCAGAGAGGCGGGGTTTGACCCAACGCTCAGGTGTCTCTTGGGAGCTCGAGTGTCTCGGATGATTTGTGGTGAAGGATCAGTTTGCTCCGCTTCTGGCTTTTTCATTTCTAATCCATCGCAGACCAATATTTCTGTAAGGCGCAATAGAAAATGACTTGCTAGGAAGGCGGTTATAAAGAGATTCCTGGGGAGGGCCCGGGTGCCACAGAAGCTCTCCCTGGCACTTCTAGAGGCTCGGTGCACGCCTCTCGGTCTCTCAGGTAGGGTGGGGGATTGGGCAGGAGGCAGGAGGGGTTTGGGGAGCCGCTGTGGGGCTTGGGGAGGAGGCACGCCTGGAGAGTTTTCGGCCGTGGCTCCGGGCTCTGGCACGGAAGCCCGCCCTTCCTGACGTCCTCTTCAGAAGACTTCGGTAAAAGCCAATGTTGTCTTCCACGGCTTGAGGACTCCGGCAGGGGCTTCTTCCTTCTGTGCCGTGAGGCGTGAAGGCAGGGACACAGGAAACGCAGGTTTCCATGGACCCTGCCACCTCCTGACTCGTTACAGGGGTGAGGAGCTGGGCCAGGTTTCGCACAAGGCAGTTTATAGCGGCACGATTATATTGATAGTGATGGAGTTAATAATAATAACAATAATAAAAAGAGCCATTAGCATTTACTGCATACCTAATCTGGGCCAGGTGCTGCACTGGGCCTTTTACATAGATTTATTACACAATGGTTACACAGAGGTGGGTGTGAAGTCCCCGTTTTATGATCACCGAGCGCATAATTCATTTTTAAGTGTGGGAGGAAGGAGGAGATAGAACTGACACCACGGAAGTAAAAGAGGAATTGTCCAGAGCTCTGGGGACTAATGGACGAAGCTGCCACACTGGGAGGGGTTGGGCAGAGGGGCAGCCGGGGATGGACAGGGGTCCACGGGCAGCGAAAGAATGTGGGTAGATTGCCAACTGGTTGTGGTAGCCGGCTTCCAAGGTGGTCCCCCGGTGACCCCTGTCCTCTGCTACTCACGCCCTTCTGTCCTCTTGGATAATAACTCGGGCTGGCCCGTGTGACCAACAGAACATGGTGGAAATGACAGTGTGTGACTCATGAGCCTAGGTCACACAAGGTCTTGTAGGCTGTCCTTCGGACTTGGGTCACTTGCCCTGGAGGAAGCCAGCGGCCCTGCTGTTTGGAGATGTCTGCACGGAGAGCAAGCGAGGCCCCTACCGACGGCTGTGAGGACTGCTCACTGGAAATGGACCTTCGGGCCTGGGCCGAGCCTTCCCATGACATCACCCCGACAGACAGCTGACTGCAGCGTCGTGAGAGACCCCCAAGCCACAACTGCCTAGCCGGGCTGCTCACAAATTTCTAAGCTGCAGAAATTACAACAAGCAATAAACGGTTGTTCTTCCAGGTTACTAAGTGCTGGAGTAATCTGTTACGCAAGATGTAGCCGACGCGTTTGTCTTAGGCGAATCTCAGCTCAGGGCTTGGGAGAGGCAGAGCGCGGCTGTCACGTTTCTCTGGCTTGGCCTTTGGTCCTTTTCTTGGAGCTGGGTGTGGGTGCCTTAACAATAAAATGTTTCTTGTAATTTATAATCCCACCCACCTTTGAATCTGGGTCATCGCCTCAAATGTCGGGCCTGACGGTAAGACACTCAGCGAGGTTTGGGTGCACGCGCTTGGGGCCAGGGGCCAGGACGAGCCGAGACGCTCCACGTATCGGAGGAAGAGCCCTTGCAGCAGCCCTGCTGATTAAGGTGGGAGGAGAGAAACCGTCAGCGGAGGAGACAGAAGGTGCAAAGAGCTGGAGGAGGGCCAGCTCCCTCCGAGGCTTTTGGGGAGGTTGCCTAGCTCCACAGGGGCCCGCGCTCAGCGGCCTGGTCCTGCGTCCCAGAGAAGCAGCCGTTTCTGTGCTGATGGAGGGTCGGCTGAGGGCGGCGATGGAGACCGAGAAGACCTGGGAACTGGGGGCGGGCTGTGAGCTTTGACAGGTGGTGAAGGCCGGCGCACTGGGTCTCCGAGGGGAAGACAAGGCCCAGCTCCCGGCCTGTTCCATGCCAGGAACTGCTCTGACGACAGGCGTCACGTCCCTGTTCTCACAGAGCCTCCCTCGCGGGACGCCTGGGTAGAAGGCTCATCCCCCTCTGCGACTCTCCTACCCACTTTGTTCTTTCACGTCGCGAACAGCACACTCTGCTCCTTGACAAGGTGCAGGTCCACGCCGACCCGCAGGGAGCCGGGTTTGGCGCTCCGGGCCAGCGTCGCGGCCCGTGATGTGGAGGGCAGGTAACCAGGAGTCTGAAGCCCACAGCGACCTCTAATTTCGCCTCCTGCCTCTTCCTCACAGCCCAGTGCTGGGCTGCCCAGAAAAGCCATCAGTCCCTGTGGCTCCCCCGTGAGCCTGTTTAATGTCAGACCACTGAGGTGAATAAAACTCACAAAAGTTTACGGTGTGTAAGTCACGGCTACGTCCCACCCTGGGCCCCAGCGCCGAAAGGCCTGATTCCCTCTTAAGATGTGTAAGTGAAAACAGCTTCTCCTCGCTGTCAGGAGTGTTTAAGGAATCGTAGCGAATGTTTGAGAAGCAGGGCCGGCCCGGCGCCCTCTCTCAGGGATGGGCGTGACCGCGTGGATGGGCCTTCGGCGTTGCCTTAGGGGCTTCTCTGCGGATCCAGCCCCATGCGTGGGCCACGGTGCTCACAGGGCTGGGAGGCTGGACAGCTCTGTCCCATGAGGAGATGGCAGGGATGAAACCCGCCCCCGGGGAGGCAGGGTCCCCTGCCTTCTACCGCCTTCCGTCACGCCCTCGTTCTCAGGAACACCCCGCCCTATCCTGATCCGTTTTTTCACTCCTCCATGTTTTCCCACAATCAGGTTCCACTGGGAGATGCCAGGCCTCCCCCCTTCGCCCTCCTCCATCCTGAAAACTCTTGCCTGCAGGTCCCGGCGCAGCCGAAGCCGCAGCCCCCACGGCCCCTGCAGTTGCCTGCCCTTGGGTCCCGCTCTCCTTTCCCTCCGACCCGTCTACAGTGTTCAGTGACTACATCCCCGTCTCCCCTGAAGTGAGGGCTCTGGAGGTCGGAGGCCGTTTTGCTCACAGGGACGGCTACACATGATGGGTTAGCTCAGGGTTCCGGATCCCTCATATTCCGCACTGTCTGTCCACGCTGGCCACCAAGCAGGACTCTGAAAGACTTTAGGACTTCCTCACCCAGCGACGGAGCCACGGGTTAGGGTTCGGGTGCCCCGAGAAGACTCAGAAAAGGATCCAGTCCTCAAAAAATTAAAAACACGACTCCCCCATGATTCACCAACTTCACTTCTGGGTACTGGACCTGAAGAAAAATAAGATCACCCTCTCCTAAAGATATCTGCACCCTCGTGTTCGTTGTGGCGTTATTTACAGTAGTCAAGACATGGCAGCGCCTCCGTGTCTTTTGATAGATGAATGGATGACAAAATGCGGCAAATACCTACAGCGGGATGTCATTCAGCCATAAAAAGAAGGAAATCATGCCATTTGCGACAATGTGGGTGGATCTTGAGGACACTGTGCTAAGGGAAATAGTCAGACAAAGCAAATACAATACGATTTCACTTATATCTGGAATTTAAAACAAGAAAAAGAACAAACAAACAAACAAACAAACAAAACCCTTGATACCGAGAACAGATTCGTGGTTGCCAGAGGCAGGGAGTGGTAAGAGAAATGAGTAAACATGTATTTTTAGTTTAAATAATTTGAATTTTTAAAAAAGGGTCCAGCACCCCACCCCCCCCAAAAAAAATGAGTGCTACAAATCATTGAGAAAGAAGAGCAACTTGGTCAGAACTTTTTAAAAAGGAACAAGCCACAAAATCCCTTTTTCATGATGATGTCCACACTACTGTCTAACTTTCAGAAGCCCAGGCCAAAATGTCCTTTATTTACACCCATTGGCAAGCGCAGCCGCGACTCCGCGTTCGCCCCCAAGGCACATCCCTTAAAAAACGCTTCAAACAGCCAGGTCTCCAAGGGAAGCACCAGACCCACGTGACAACCACAAGCACAAACAGGGAATCACAGGCGTCCCGTCCCGTGCTCCCGCTACGCTTTTGTCCCCTAAAGCTAGAATCCGAGTCGGAGGAAACTGGAATTTAAACGGTGAAGGACTCTGATCCCAGGTTTACTTGTCAGCATGGAGAGCTGGCTGCTAACACCGATGGGTGGGGTGCGGTCACCTACCGGGACCGCTGGTCTCGGGCGTCTCTGATTGATTCCAACTCTGCTGAGCTGGGGCGCTTGCCTGTGCCCGTGACACCCTGCACTGGGCCTCGGCAGAGCCTGGCTGACCCGGGGAGGACCCCTCTTTGGACCACCCTGGAGCTGCGACAGAGGGCACAGCAGAGCTCTACCTGCGGACTGGAGGGAATGTCCATGCCGCGTCACGAGGGGCAAAAACCAAGTTATGGCATCGCGTGTAAAGTGGGGGTCGATTTATACAACAGAACAAGACGAGGTGCCTAGATGCGGGGCCCTGTCTACGTCTACATCAACAGATCCACAGTCACGCGTCATGAGCCCAGGGCAGACCAAGACAAGATACACAGGCGTCCCCCATTCTGTGCCGTTTCTTCTGTGGTTTCAGTTATCTGTGGTCGACCACAGTCTGAAAATATCAAATGGAAAATTCCAGAAATAAAAAATTCATGGGTTTTCAATCGCACGTCTGTCTGAGTGGTGCGACGGTCTCCCGCACCACCCCACTCGGTCTTGCTGGGACACGGGCTGTCAGCTGCCTGTCCCCGCTGCCGTGCCACCTGCCTGCTGCTCCCTGAGCAGCCGCCTCAGTCGTCAGACCGACTGCTGCGGAACTGCAGTGTTTGTGTCCAAGTGTTTTACTTAACAACGTCCCCAAGTGCAAGAGTGGTGATGCTGACAGCTCGGATACGCTGAAGAGAAGGCATGACGTTCATCACAGGCGCGTTTGTAGAGGAAGTAACGGCACGTGTAGGGCTGGGGACCACCCGTTGCTTCAGGCACCCACTGCACACGGCCGTCTCCGGTGCTGTTTGTAGCCCCCCACCGCCCCCAGCCCACAGATACCACAACCCACACACGCTCCAGTTCCTCACGCAAAACGACGTAGTGTTTGCCTGGAACCTATACAGGCCTCCCGTGCACTTCGCATCATTTCTAGATCACTTACCTGTGCTACCTGCCATGCTGTAAACACTATGTAAATAGTTGTTATGCTGTATCATTTAGGGACTAAGGGCAAGGAAAAGGAACCTGGACATGTGCAGGACAGGTGCGGCCACTGCGGGCCCACCTACCCGGGGCACGTCGGCGACAAAAGGGCTTGTTGGAAAAATATTTTCGATCCATGGTCGGTTGAATTTGTGTGTGCGAACTCATGGATACAAGAGCTGACTGAATACTTTATACATGATGGTGTAACTTGGTATGTACCTATCTATTAGCATAATCCTGGAAAAATATGGGGAAGGGCCCCCACCAGGCGGATGCCTGGAGGTGCTGGTGGCGCATTTATTAACGTTTTCTTTGTATACTTAAAAAAATTAATTCACTGTTGCAACAAGCACTTATGCTTTTGTAATATGAACAATAATGACATGTAATTTAAGAAAAGTCTTTTGTTGTGGTTTCCACTGGAGTATACAGCTTTTCTCTAGACTCCGTCTCAAAACAAACCCCACATCTGGCTTCCTAACAAGAAATTGCACATAGACGTGGGCTTTCCCAATCTGTAATGATTCTGCTCATTCACCAGCTTGCTCATCACCTGCCGTTCGGTCCCGGAGGGTCAGCCCCGCGAGGCGGGACGCTGTCGTGGGTCGCCCTGGGTCAGGCACCGAGGAAGGCACCTGCGAATGGCAGCCATTCCATGCGCGTACTTATCTTTGCCTGTCTTTATTTTGCAGATCTGTACTGTCTTGCCCAGGGTCACAACCTGCATTTAATGTCAAAGTTATTTGCTAATCAACCCCCCAATATTTAAGAAACGCCTTCTATCCGTAGACTCCATGCTAGGCTCTTGGCGTGCAAAGCATGTAAGCATGACAACACAGACAAAGTCCCTGCCCCCACGGAGCCCCCGGTCGGTGTGCGGAGAGAGAAGTGGAGGCAGCCTAATTCCTGTCCCCAGGGTATGAAACAACGCGGGGACCCAGCAGGGCTCACTCAGCGGCACGATCTGGGGTGCACTTGCTTCTGGAAGTTAAGACGGTGACCTAAGCAGCGTATTTATGACGACAGACACACCCAGCCATTCCACCTCTGAGCGTTTATTCATCTGAAGACAATGAAATTGCTCTCTCAAAAAGATACCCGCGCCCTCCCCAAGCACCACAGCATTGCTGACAGTAGCCAAGACCTGGCAAGGGCCGCAGTGCCCACCAGTGGGCAAATGGAAAAAGAAAGGGTGCTGTATCTATACCGTGGAATGTTACTCGGCCATAAAAAGAAGGAAATCCTGCCCTTTGCGGCAATATGGACGGACCTAGAGGGTATTATGCTAAGTGAAATAAGTCAGGCAGAGAAAGACAAACACTGTAACATCTCACTCATATGTGGAGACGAAAATCAAAACCAAATAAAACAAAAAGGCCAAACTCATAGATACAGAGACCAGACAGGTGGTCGCTGAGGGGAGGGGCGGGGGGCTGTCAGCATGGAGGAAGAGGCTCCCAAAGTACACATTTCTGGTTGTAAGATCAGAAAGTCCCGGGATGTACCGTAGAACATGGTCACTGTAGCTGACAGTGCTGTGCTGTATATTTTAAAGTGGTTAGGAGAGTAAATCTTAAAAGTTCCCATCATAAGAACAGTTTTTGTAGCTGTGTGTGGTGGACGCTAACTACACCCTGTCACAGTGGCCACTGTTTCACGATACACACGTATATCAAGCCGCTGTGTCGTATTAATACACCTGAAGCGAAGCAATGTTCTGTGTCAATTAAACCTCAATTACAAAAACAGAAGGAAGAGGAACAGCTTGCTGCAGATTCACTCAGGAGCCCTGCCTGCCGTGGCTGCCCATCGAGGGCTCTCAGGTCACATGTCACAAACGCTGCCCAGTGTCTACCCGGCCTGTGCCTGGCGAGGTCTGCCTCAAAACCATCCACTGAGGGCCTAAAACCCTGCAAACACCTTCCTCTAAATTCCCATTTTCAGACGCCCCTGAGCCCCTGTCAAGGCCGCACTCTCACTGATGGCAAGACTTCTAATAAACATACTTGTGCTTGTTCAACAGGTTTTTCTGGTAGTCTTTTGGGGCTCCCACAGCTGACAGTTTAAATAGGCAAATAAATGAACAAGATTGTATCCGAAATGACTCAACTCTCTGCAGCAGGAGGGTTAGGCGACAGAGACAGACCGGCCTGGGGAGGGAGCAGACACAGCTCTATGGTTAGAGAACTTCCCTCAGAGGAGGTGACTTGTGAGCTGAGGCCTGAGCGATAAGAAGGTGGGCGTCTGGGATGACGGGAAGTGGGTGCTTGTGCAGAGGCCCTGGGCCAGGACAGAGCAGCACACTCAGGAATGTAAAGCCAGCATGGATGGGGCGAGTGGCGAGGGAAGAGGTCAGGGCGGTGGGCACAGGGCTTCCCAGGCTACTGTGTGGACTGTGGATGGCATTCCAAGAGCCCCGGCGGGCCCCTGCGGGTGTGAAGCGGGGAGCAACTGCCCACAAGTACTTTAAAAATAGTTAAAGTCATGACTCTTACTCAAATATTACAGTGAGTCCGTGCTAAAGTTTTCTTTAACCCATTGAAGAGGAAACCAGCAAGGTGGTCCAGATATACACAGAATCCCTGGGGGCAGGCATGCCGAGAACAAAAATGAGCTAAATTAAAGACGAAACTGGTTTCTGTCCTACAGGGCAGGACAGTCCTCACTTCCAAACCTCCACACTTGCAAACTGGGACAACGGTTACAGACGCATCCTAGCATTAAATGAGATAATTGACGCCCATGAGCGGCCCGTGCAGAGCGAGCACTTTGTGAATAGTACCTCAATTATTGTTCTTGCCGTTCGATTTTTAGTTTGTTGGTAGAGCACACCTACCACTCTGGCCCCTTGACTTTGTTTCATCAGGGCCCATATATAATTATCAAAACTTCTTTGCCTGAAATTCTCCCATGGTTCAGAGTCTGGAGTTGGGAACCTTTCCGTCCGAGCATCCAAGTACCCTCCCTGTGATTCGCATGATCCCCAAGTGGGCATCAGAGGCATGTCCGTGAAGGGGGCTAAGGGTTTTCTGCAAATTTTCTTATTTAATTCTTTACAATTCCCCAGTGGTCCTCAATGGGGAAGGAGGGACGATGCCCGGGAACGTCTGGCAATGTCTGGAACACTACAGGCATCTCAAGGCAGCAGCCAGGGATGCTGCTGACCAATCCATAAGACATAAGAGAGACCCCAACATGGAGAATCAACCTGCCCACAATGGCAGCGGGGCTGAGGCTGAGAAAGCCAGAGTTCACTGATTTAGAGGTGGGCTTGCCGCCCAGAGCCCCAGAGCTTGGTACATTAACCCAGGCTGCGGCTTCAGCAGTCGTGCCCTGCCAGTGTCCCACGGCTTCTCGCGGCCAGCCAAGGAGTTGCTGCTGGCTGGTTTCAGAAGGAAAGTGACAGGGGCAGCACTCTGCTTTGAAAAGACCACAGGGGCATCTGGAGTGGAGGCCTGCCTGGAGAATGGGGGCTGGAAGGTGAGGGGCGGGGGGCGGGTTGCAGCAGAAAGGGGGCTGGTGGGGTGGCCCCAGGGACTGAAGCTGTTGGCCAGGTGGAGAAGTCCAGGGGCGCCACCTCATTCCAGAGCTGCGGGGTCGGGGTTTCCCAGGACGGCCGGTGCCCAGGGACCTGTGTGTGAGGGAGAGCCCCAGGCTGGCCGGGTCATCGGATAAAGCCAGAAGATTCCGCAGTGTCAGCTGGGCATCCTGTGAGAGCCGCACTTATGCTGAGACCATGGGGGCAGAGAAGGGACGGGCCGAGCACAACTTAGGGAGCAATTCTAGTCGCTGGGGATGCAGCCACAAACAAGGAGACAGTCAACAAATGGTCACGGATGATTCCCAACAATGGTTCGACTTCTGATGTATCAATTTTAAGAAGGTATGAGAGCGACGTGTTCAGTGGGAACTGTCCTTCGAATTTTACTCTCACCCAGCTGGTGGTACACGCAGTGACCCACAGTGCAATCCACTCTCGTGAGGCTGGGCCGTCCCCATTCAGCGACGTGATCACGAGGGTACACAGCCGACACACTGCGGCAGCAGCGACCCCTCTCTGTCATCTCATGGCTCACATAAGCCAATTACTAAAATTCTGCAGTGCACCCAGAAACATACCTTTTGTTGATCTGACAAAAAAAAAAAATTAGGTATAATTTTGATTCATCCGCACTGGATGGCTATTGTTCTATTGGCTGTTGTCATTTTTGTTTTTTTTATTTGACAATCTAAGAGAAAGGAGGTCAGTGCCCCGGCTAGAGGGTCAGGTATGGCACGTTTTAAAAATTCTTGCGGCATGCCCGGTTGAAAGCCGCTGCTCTACAGCGTACTGTGTCGCCAGCATGTTTTGAATTATTGTGTTTTTTATTAATTGTTTTGTTTTCACATCCTCCCATGTCTATAAAAAGCCCATCGGTGTCATCCACTCTTGCTGAGAAGGAGGACAGGAAGGGAAGTGCTCTTGAGATGAATCCCACGACAACCCCAAATGGAGGCCCATGGGAGTGTCAGGGGCGCGGTTACGGCGGGCCGGGCTGAGCTGCGACCTTCAGTAGGCTGGGGCGTTACATGCCTTTTTGACTTAGGCTCGTCTCAGCTTACTATGGGTGTACCAGGACCTCACCCCATCTAAAGTCGCAGAGTACCTGTAGGACATATTGCGTGCAAGGTAATGCTAAATGGCTTGGAGAAAAGTAAAAATAAAGATAGAAGTGAGGGGTTGCAAGGTCTGGGATACTTGTACACTCATTAAAAAGGTATCTTCCTTAGGCCTTTTTATAACTTCACTGGAACTCGTTATTGTCTAGAAGAAAGCTCATGGACGAGCTCCTGCTCGAAGGGCCACTCAGCGGATGAAATGCATAGGGAGCTGACCTGGTGAGGGCCCGGCTGGGGGATAAGGGTGGTCAGGAGCACAGAGCAGTCGGTGCAGCCTCGCCCCTGCCGTGACCATCCCCAGAACTGGGATGAGGCCCGGGAGAGCTTTGCTGGACAAACGGGGACAGGGAACTCCCGGAGTCGTTAGTCTGTTAGTCTGGAACTACCACACCTGTTAGTCTGGCATCATTATCAATGGGTCCCTCTCACTCGCCACCACGGCGTCCAGGTTGGGATGTAAGGCTGGCGGTCACTCTGGAGACGGCCATGAGCTCCAGCTGGGGCGAGAGCGAGGGCCTGTGAGCGGAGGCCTCGGCGGGGCGGGGAGAAGAGCTTCCTGGAAGGAAACCGGCAAGTATGCAGGACCTCAGAGTTCCGACCAGCCTGGGTGTCAGTCCCAGCACACAAGGACAGCAGGGAAAGGCGGCGGAGACCAGCCCAGTGTCTGGGCCCGCGAAGCACAGATTTCCCTGTTATTTAAACGAGCAATTACTGAAGCCACCGCTGATTCAACGAGAGAGGCTGAATTAAATGGTTACTTAATTAAGCCATCTCCCTGGTGGAATAGTTGCCTTTGCAATACAGAAAACATGCAACAATGTGTTGAGCAACGCGGCGGCTCCGCCTCCACTCCGAAGTCCTCCCGGGGACCTCACCCCACCCGTCCCGAGGTTTCCTTCCCCCTCCGGGTCCAGGTCTGTCTGGGCACCTCCTTCTCGGGCCTCCGAACGGCTGGCTCCAGCGCGCCCCCGTGCGGCCACCGCTGGGAAGCTCACCCTCTGCGGAGGCAAAATCTGGTTTTGATTCTCTTCGATGAAGTCAGGGGCTTAGTGAGTCTGGCTGGGAGCGAGGCTTGGTCGGGGCCCTTCAGGGACTATAAACAAAACTTATAGGCTCGTGGCGTGGGGCTGCGGGCACGTGGAGACAGATAACTACAAAGATGGGGTTAAGAGTTAACGACTGGAGCCAGAGTGTCTAAATTACCTCTCCTGTCACTGCTAAAGAACTGTATGACTTTGGGCAAGTCATTAACCTTTCTAAATAACGCGGTGTTGACCTCTTTGGATGCTGCGAGGTTCGATGAGGCAACATTCAAAGTTTCCTCTGCCTCACACCGCGCTTGGAACATAGAATGTGCTCAAGGGTGTTAACCGCTCATTTTACTATTATTTTACTAATAATAATTTTACTAATTACTACTAATATCACCGGTGGTCATCGTAGTACATAAAGATTCCAGGACCCGCCCCCCATTTCCTCTCCCCATCCCTCACTGCTAATATTAAATTTAATATTTTTGTAAAAGTAAGGGAGAGAGAAGAAAAATGTTATCACACATACCTACAAATAAATCATTTTCAGCAACTATTTTTCAGGCATTTATTTTTCCCTTAACCTAACCTGGACTAAGGAGAAATGAAGGTACCTTATGTCATGTAATTCACATTTAAGTTCATAATATAAAAAAAGAATCGATATTAACCATGTCACTTCCTTCTGGGCAGTGCTGACCATTCATGGGCTGACCTTGCAACCACCCCCGAGACTTAAAAAAAAGAATCCAGAGAAGACACCGCCCCTTTTTATTACAAAGAGGGACACAAAATGTAAACAAGGAAACGAATGCTTATTTGATCTGAACATAAATAAATAATAGTAATTATTATAAATTACAATTAGTATTATATAATGTTTAGTTATATTATGAACTGTAATATTAGTGACGTCTATGACTACCGGCCAGGGTCTCTGCTCCTCAGTGCGACTGATATTTTGGGCCAGGTAATTCTTTGCTGTGGTGGGGGCTGTCCTGTGCATTGCAGGAGGCTCATTAGCATCCCTGCCCTCTGCCCACTAGGTGCCAGGAGCGCTCCCAGTTGTGACACTGGCAAATGTCCCCTGGGCGAACAAAACAGCCGCCATTGAGGAGCACCAGCAGCATGCTTTTTTGTGAGAGCATCAAGTTGGAGCAGACAAAAGGGAGAGTCCAGGCTGCGTGATTGTAAGACAGCGGTTTTGGGATGGCATGTAGGCCCCTCCCCCACCCCCCCACCCCCCAAACAGCCCTGGCTACGATGTGGGAAAGGTCCCCAGGACCCCTATGGGGTTGGAATTTGAAGCAAAGGAAGTGGGAATGGAGAGCTGTTCCCAGGATACATAACTCTGCTGCATGTAGAAATCCCATGACAATCCTTGGAATCTTCCTAGAATATGGTTAGTTTATAAAAGATGCCTATTGTACTCATTGTAAAACAAACATTATAATATGAAAGGAAAATTAATTTTTTAAGTGCCACAAAAATCTCATATTCCTTGCATACTTCGGCTTTTTCTTTTTCTTTTTACAGGTTACTTGTGGATCTTACACTCCAGGAGTTGGCAAGCTGCAGCTCATGGGCCAAATCTGGCTGGCAGCCTGTTTTTATAAATAAAGTTTTATTGGCACACGGCCACATCCATTCATTTACGTTATTATCTGTGGCTGCTTTTGCTCTACAGCAGCAGAGTTGAATAGCTGTGACAGAGACCATATGGCTTGCAGAGCCTAAAATATTTACCATGTAGCCCTTTACGGAAAAAATTAACCCATCCCTATTATGAGTACACATTGCCCACAAAAGTTCAATTGTATTATACTACTTTTGATATGGCACAGATCGAATTGAATATAATTTGGACAGCAGGTTACAGAGTTTTCCTGCTGACCAAACGCCCTCACAGCCGCAGTCTAACCTGATTATCACAACGGCAGCAGCGGGGGGGCGACATTATTATCCCAAAGATCAGAAGAAATGACTGAGGCCAAGAAAGGTGACATGATTGGCCCAAGGTCACAGCCAGTAAAGTCAGAGCTGGAACTCATAATCCATTCTTTGTTCTCTAACCATTCTTCATGTACCAGCCTGCCCCGTGCTGTGGATTTGTCCTGAGTGTGCCACAACATGCAGATTTACTTGTGGGTAATCTTACTATAAGTTAATTTTTCTAAACACTCAGGTCCTTAGGAACTAGTGCAGATTTTTAAAAAACCACTTTTTTGGTTTGGTTTTTTGTTTAGATTCCTAGCATGGTGACTTAGGGGAGAATTTCCCCAAACCAAGGCCACTTAATATTGCCCTTTTTTGTAAATCAAGGCAGATATGTAATATACTTGTTGTTTTGTTATATAAAAGCGAATGCTGAGTGGGTCTTGTGAGCCCGTGAGGAGAAAACCCAGGCTGGTGTAGCACCCGGGGAAAGGAGGGACGTGTGGGTCTTGCGTAGCTGGTTTGTTGGTGAGACGATTTGTTTTTGCGCTCGGGCAGAATTAGCTCAGATGAAATATCAGATCCCGAGGACATCGCTGAAGTGTGATCTATGGGGAAGGAGGAGGAATGAAAGTTTCTTCAGTCAGATCAATTGTGGAAACACCAGTTCAAATGCAGATAGAGCAGGTTTCCGCTGCAGGACTTCTCAGAGCCTTTACTGTGCTAAAGTGCCTGCAACCTTCCACGGGGGCCAAGGCCTGGAGCATGTACATTTCAGCTCCTCTCTATGGCAGGTGAAGACATGCTTGCTTCTAGAAACAGCTGCAAGGGTTGCTCCGCAGAAACACTGAGATCTGCGCCACGTCCCCCGTTCAGTGCTGATCTGTTTGCGTGATGCGTCTGCCAAGCGGGGCTTTTACTGTCCCGACTTTGCAGATGGACAGTCAGGCTCGGGCTCCAGAGCCACCATGGGGTGGCTGCAGGCCACCTACACCAGGTCTGGGTTCCCCGCTCTGTCACCCACCCCACCGCTTGGCGGGGTCTCCCTCATTGATCCAATTGATCGATCCCTTCAGCTTCATGAGGAAATCGGGAGATAAAATGGCTTAACTTGCTCATGGAGGCTCTCAGACTTTTGCCTGAGGGACGACCTACTTTGTGGATTTGGGGTGTCCCACCACAGCTGGAACTGGCTCGAACCTAGCTGCTGTCTTTCCGGCCAGCACATGGCTTCTGTGACATCAGCTCAGTCTGGTGGCTCTTGCTCTCTGTCCTAAACCCTGCGCTGGTCCCTTCATGGTCGCACAGATGCCAAGGTGGCGCTGAAGCCACAGAAACTCCCTCCTCATAGGGACACCCGATTTTTTGGGAGACTGGACCCACCCCTAAAAAAAAAAGCCTCTTATATGTGTATTATTTAAAATTTTGGGTTGCAAGTGCAGAAACCCAACAGTTAAGTAAAAAGAGGACTTTACTGGCAAGTGACTTAAGGAAGGACTGAAGAACCAAGCCTTGGGAAGGGCCATTTGTCATCTGAGCTCAGGAACAATCAGAACCAGGGCACGGAATGTTCCAGAACACTGTTTCTGCCTCATTTCTTGGCTTTTCTCTATAGGCCGCTTTATTCTCTACGGGCAGGCTGTCTCTCCTAAGGTACAGTACATGGTCATGTGGTTTGAGGTCTTTAATGCCACAGTTTCAGTCCCCAGGTACTAACTGGTTTTTTGATCCCAAGCTCAAATCCCAGGCAAGGTGTTCATTGGTCCAGATAGGTCAGATGGCCATGCCGGAAACGATCAGGTACGACCGGAGCCGGGAACCGACAGTCACAGGGAGGCTGTCAAACCCACCAGGGCAGGGAGGACCTTTCCAGAGAAGGCAGTGAATGAACAGGCAGCCCCACCTGCCCACAGATGCCAATGGCAGTCCAGTGGGTCCCTCAGATTCTAACTGTGGTTTCTACTTCACCCATGAAAGTTGTTCATTTGGGATGGCTATTTCACAGAAGTTAAAGAAAAAGGGTAACATTTAAGTGGGGCTAATAACGGTGTCATCTCCTAGCACCTGGGAGGTAAAGTGCCTGGCACGTGGTCAGCACTCAATCAGGGGTAGCTGTCCTTATGGAAAAAAGAGTTGGGTGTCTAGCCGGGGTGCGCGTCTCCTGAGCATGCATGCATCTCTGGGGGACCCCAAAAGTGAAGCCCTAGCAGAGCTCTGTGGAGGTTCAGATTCTCTACCCTTCTCCTAAAACCCGCACCCAATGCACAGGGTAAATCTGTTTCCTGAGACAACCTCAGCTCCACAGAGGTCTTCATTTTCCCAGGAAATGGTTCATTTCACCAAGTTCAAAAATGATTTCAGCTGTCTCACGGGACAGGCCTTCCTTGTCCTCTGTCCCGACGCCTTGGCTGTTGCTTCCAGGAAGTGCAGGCAGACACCATGCAGGGCATCTCCATGCGGCCCCTGCGTGCCCAGGACACAGGTGAGACTCAGGCATTAGGCCGCTTGCCCTCGGGCACCATGGAGGTCCCTGCAACCGCCGGCCTCCCGAGGCGGCCCATGGAGGGCGGTACATGGTTTGTATAACCGATGGGCCGGTCTGATTCAGCAGGGATGACCAGGGCTGAGAGCCAGTAAAACCCAGGCCAAAGGAGCCCCGTGGAATGTACGCCTGTGACCCTGCTGCTGGTTGGGCACCTCCCCGAGCCCCCTCGCCTCTCTGCTTAACCCTCTTGCCTCTGAAATGGAAATGCCGTTGATATTGAGGAGTAAACGGGATGCACGCTGCCTGACGCCCACGGGGCGGGGCTGGGGGGCCGGGAACCATGTTGGGCCGGAGAGAATGCCCACCCTCTGCCAACCCGTGTCAGTCGACAGTCAAATTGTTCTCTAAGCACCACTTTTCTCCTAATCGCGCTGTTCTTCACTGGGGCTGTTTTAATTAGGGCCCGCTGTCAACATGAAACATATGTCCTGAAGTCTTGCTTTGCTTACTAATGATGCCCGGGATTATTAAGTCTGGAAGGAATTTCCAGCTCCGGCAGCTTGGTCCCCCGGCCTCCCCTGCCCCCAGTCCTCTGCAGCTCAGCCTGCGCCCCCCTAACCCCCCTTCCTCGGCCCCGCTGCCCTCTGGGAAGCTGACCCAGGAAAGCAATCTGTCCAGGTCAATATTCAGGGTATAATGGCCTAAAATATGGTTCTGGTCATCTCTCTTTATATTGACAAGCCCTCCCTTCGGATCCAGGCTATAACTTGGTATTCCTTCAAAATACGCTCTGTACAAAATCACTGGGCACACGCGTACTCACATATACCACATAAGTACATACTTGTATACACATATGCACATGTACTTGTATCACATGGCATGTGTACACATATAGGCACACACATATTGATTCATGCATGTATCTATTATA
This sequence comes from Mormoops blainvillei, assembly GCA_004026545.1. Taxonomy (NCBI): domain Eukaryota; kingdom Metazoa; phylum Chordata; class Mammalia; order Chiroptera; family Mormoopidae; genus Mormoops; species Mormoops blainvillei. The sequence goes on from PVJD01009667.1 coordinate 58,463, forward strand.
CACATGTGTACACACTACATGCAAGTGTCTATACACATCTATACACACATGTGTATACATGTGTGTATAGACACACACATGTCTTTTCGCCCTGTGAACTGGAGAAGAGGGCAGACTGATCTGGTGGCTGATCTCAAGGTCTTCCCGATTGTCCCAAGCGTGGCCGGAAGCCTTCTCAAATGGTCCCCAGTGCCGACGGCCTCCTGGTATTTACAGCCTGTGAATTATTTCCCCTCAAGTGTGAGCTGGACTTAGTGACTTGTTTCTGGCCAACAGAATGCAGCAAAATGAGGGGGTAGGTTATACGAGACTGCGCCTGGTATCTTACTGACACTTTTTCCTGCATTTCTGACTGTGCTCCGGTGACGCCAGCTGTCATGTGCAGGGGCCAGGCGGCCAGGCACCGGGGAGTTCCTCAGCCACCAGCCACTCCAAAGCCTGACAGCAAATCCATCCCCGTTTGGGCCTCAGGATGACCACAGCCCTGGTCACCTCGATCACACAGCCCGGTGTGACACAAAGTGGGAGGGCCCAGCTATGCCGCGCCCAGGCTCCCGACCTACAGAAGTGGTGGGATAATAGATGTAGGGTGTCTTAAGTTCTTTGATTTACGGTAATTGGCTATGTGCCGATAGACACTAATAATCCTAAGCAATTTATTTTGGCCCCCAAACGACAAACTCCTGAGGTTACACACCTGACAAGTGGAAGAAGACAGACTCTTTTGGAAAATGAAAGTAACAACATTACCTGCCTCGGAGCAACGTCGTGAGCATGAGATAACACTGTCTATTGGGTAGCCCGGGCTTGGCCTGGGCAGGTGTCACGTCACCCTTAGCTCTTGTCCCCACTGGCTTCTCGTGATCGGGTTTCATGTGCCCCTCTGCAGAAGTGGCTCAGGCCCACCACACCTCTCACTAGGGAGAGTTCGCCTGTCATTTCATCCAGAGCTCACAGCACGCCCACAAGAACCCTGGCCTTTGTGGGCTGAAGTTAGTTGTTTTTAATAGCTAACCCCCTTCTTTCTCCACGACATCGTGAGGTTCATCTCTGCATCTGCGTCTGTGGCACCCAGCCAAAGGCCTCCCAGGAAGCCCATGTTAAGAACTCACCCTTCCTCCCTTTCTGTTCCAGGCATGGAAACAAGGTGAAATCACCTTTCCCCTGGGGGCAGAAAGAAAGAGATTTTTCTGGTTTTGTTGTCTTTAACAGTGGGAGAATCACCGTGACTACCACTTGGATGGCTTTGGCCTGAACCAGTCCGCTTGGGTTACTGTAGCAGAATACTATAAACTGGGTGACTTTTCAACAACAGAAATATGTGTCTCATAGTTCCAGAGGCTGACAAGTCCAAGATCAAGGTGCTGGCCCATTTGGTGTCTGATGGGGGCTCTCTGGCTGGGATTTTCACAGGGATCACACTGAATCTGCAGGTGGGGCTGGATGGAATGGCCATCTTGACAACACTGAGCCCTCCAGTCCATGAACATGGGATATCTCCCCATTTATTTACTTCTTCTTTGATTTCATTATTCAGGGGTTAGATCTTGTATGTATCCTGTTTGATTTATACATAAGCATTTAATTTTTTAGGGTACTAATGTAAATGGTATTATGTTTTTAACTTAAAATTCCACTTTCGTTTTCATTTTAAGTGTGTAGAAAAGCGACTGAATTTCATGTATTAATCTGTGTCCTGTGATCTTTCTATAATTTCTTGTTAGTTCCTGGGTTCTTTTTTTTCCTTAAGTTTTAATTATTTTCCACAGAAATACTTGCACAGTGTATTTTAAAAAAAAAGAATTATCCCTAAAAGACTAATGGTCAGCAGTTTCTTTCTCCACATGATATGCTCCCCAGAAGCAATTACTTTAATCTTTTAAAGCTGTTTCTTCTAAATATAAAAGCATATTTACAGAAACATGCTTATTCAGCTATCCCTAGATTTATTGTTTTTAGCCATTTTTACAGA
>PVJD01009668.1:0-60433 GCA_004026545.1 Mormoops blainvillei
CCCTCTAAAAGGCGGGAATGAGCGGGTAAGGGGGAAGCGTCTGCTGTCTGAGACAGGTTTCCCCTGTTCGCAAGGCTAAAGAAGATGGCACCTGGGGACCCAACCCTGCCCACAGAGAGTCTGAGTCCCTGCGTGCCGGAGTCGGCGCATCCCTGGGATGTCGGCAAGAGTACATGTCCGCCAAGGAAGGGTTGGACTCGAAGGGCATTTCAGTTTGTATGTAAGAAAAAAAAGTATCAGGCTGAGATTGGGAGGCTACAGCGTATCATGTATCAAAAGTAATGTAATATCAAAGAATTTTCATATTTATGTCTCATTCGAATGACATATCACTTTTGTCTCTATTAAAGATAAACTGACGATCAATTATACAGGGATGACTGACATCGGGATGAAATGTACGGTGTTTGCTTTGTGCCCCGGACCGCGAAGGACAGGCCTCGGAGCTTTAACGATCACTAAATTGCCCTTCACCTGCTGATTGCGCTTCGCGCTCCACGGCGCAATTAGGTCGAGGTGTAATTGCTACGCATCAGCATCGCATTGCTATTCTCACGCCCTCATTCTTCACTTTCTCAGATCTCTTAAAGAATCAACAACGTTACTTGAAGCTAAAATAGATTTCATTTACATTAATGAGGATTCTGATTAGTTAATGAAAACTAATTCCGGGCGGGTGCCTGTGCTGAATCCCCCTGACTGGTTTCCCACACGGCTCTCTACTCCTCGTTTGGCGTTAGCGTCCGGGGTACGAAACGCGGTTCAAAAGGAAAACTGAGCTGCCCTCACTTCCCTCTTCTCCGGCGCCTTCGCGACGCAGGGTTACGCACGTTAATCACCCAGCGTGCGCTATGAAAATCAGTGAAGAATTACTCGTTCTCTTCCTGGGTGGACTTCACGTCCCTATAGTGATGAAGTCTTGCCAAATTAAACGAAGAGAAGGAAAATAGAGCAGTGATTCCGAAAGGAAGCAGGAGCACACGCCAGTCCCAGCCTGTCCGCACAAATGGAGATGCGAATTGGTGACGCCGCCGCGGAGGCCCTCGCTTGGCCCGCGGTGTCCACCCTGCTCGCCTGACGCGGCAGCGGTCGGGTTGAACGGCCTGTGGGTTCTCAGATCCGACGGGCTTGGTGCTGTTCTGTTTGTTTTTGTTCTTTTAATAAGCTGATTACCTCCAGCTCTAAAGTATTAGGTGGTTCGAAATGCAAATACTTTAGAAAGTAAATATAAACATGCAAGTATATATAGGGAGAAATAGTAAGTGTGTTTTCTATTTCTATAAATGTACATATTTATATAAAATGTCAAAGATTAAACTTTTAGTTCCAAAATATAAAAATTCTGGTTTGTCATATACCTGAATTAGATACAAAGATATTTCTTCTTAAAGTAAAAAATTTATTGTAAAAATACAATTTTGATGTTATGTTGGTTACAAATACCTGATGATTTGAGATGCATGAAAATCATTTTTAATTGGATGAGTAGTTTCTGTTTTCTCAAGCAGACTCCCCAGTACTTATGTCATAGTTATAGCCCCATAGTCACAGCTACTTTTAGTTTAAAAAAGAAACAACCCTATTCTAACATTTTGCCATATGCACGAAAGAGCCAGTGCCTCATCCCTTTCAGTATGAAGTAGCCGGTGTGTGGGACAGCCCCGTATACAGATGTGTGGAGACCCTTGATCACTCAAACAAGAGCTGCTTGAATCAACAGTTCGGTGACGTGTCAAGTCTCAGAACAAAAATGAATGAAGTGTGTCCAAGTACGTGTCTCCTTGAGGTCAAGACCAACCCATCTCTGGCCCCTCGGTACCCAGCCGAACGCGACGGGAATATAATTGGATTGATGGTATGTGCTGATGGTATCTATACACTAAGTCACAAATCATCAGTACTTGGACGGAAAGATGAAAGGAATGTTACGATAATGTTGCTTGAATATAGCAGGTACTCTATGTAATACGTTATTTCGTTTGGAAGATGTCACCCACCAGTCGTGCTGGGAAGCGTTCCTTCTGGATGCGTCACATACACTGACCTTAAGCCTTAAACAGCCAGATTACAATGACTCTGTATGAGTCAGTAACCAGTAGCATTCGAATGTATAACACTTTTGCTGGAGTTAATAGTGAATGGATTCCTAAAAGATTTGTTTATAATAGGGTCTCCCTTAGGCACATCTAGAAGTACCCCTTGGAGTTAATTTTTTCAAAGACCCTACCTTTCGTGAATTCACGCTCAAACAGCAAGCCCGATTCCCTGCCCTTCACGGGATAGTGTCCGATCCACTAGAGAAGTGTTTAGGGACCGTGGATAGGTGACAAGGCAGCTGGGGCTCTGCACTGCTCCTGGACGGGCTTCGGGTGGAATCAAAAGCACCTTGCCCAGCGCATGTTTCTGCCTCGGTGTTCATCCGTGACTCTCCTCTGCTGTCTCGTCCCTTTTGCTGATCCTGCCCTGCGTCCCGTCGTTCCGCCCGCACAGAGCCCATCTCCAGCAGGACGCCTTTGCCAGCAGTGCCTCCTCTGAACCCCAGTGAGCTGCACTTGTCCAGTTCATGATCACGTGCTACTCAGCAAGTTCATGTGTGTACACATGTGTGTGCTTGTGTGGTTTTTCCTGTCAGCCTAGAAACCGTTACATGACAAAGTAGATTTCTCTAATTTTTAAATATCCATGGCACCTAACATAGATCATTTTTTCCCTAAATATTGGTTATCATGATCACAGTTGTAAATGTGTCGGAAAAAATATCAGAAATCCAACGGACATTTCCTTCAATAGAGAATTCAGAAAACATAAATAAATGAAAACAAGTGCGTTAATTGCCCTAATCTTTACCTCCTCTGGGCTTCCCTGTCCCTTCTCTCTGATCTTCCCAATTTATTTTTAATTTCTGTGTTTGGTTTGGTGAGTTTTTAAGAAAACATTATAAAGACATCTCTGCAGAATCCCAAGACTACAGATCTTGGTCTTTCAGTCTGGGAGGCTGCACACGCCAATCCCCTGGTCTGGGATGCCATTCCTTACATCCCTGCTCCTCGAGGCTCAGCTCCCATGCCGTCCTTCTCAGAGACTGACCTTGAAGTTACCACCACAGCGCTTTCCTGGAAAGGATGAGTCACTGCTCTGTGTCACGGTGACAGTTTGCACACATCTCAAGTCCTGTGCCCATGACACTTTCTTAAATGGTCTCTGTTCAGCCTGAGCTCCCCTCACTACACACTAGGATCTGAGTAGTCAAGGGCAATCTCTTTTTAGTCTTTACCCCTTTAACTCCTAGCACATTGCCTCTTGTTTAGCAGGTAATGAACCCTTGCATAAACCTTAAATACAACAAGAACAAAATTACAAGTGTTCCTCTTTTGTGCTCAGAGAAATCAAGGTGATGATAGGAAAGTGAACAGGTTGAAAAATCAGAGACAAAATGCAGCCACGACCTCAACCCCTGGGTACCTGGTCCTGTGAGCTTCCACCTCCCTGCACGCCGGGTATCGCCGCAGCAACACGGGGCAGCCTCCGGCCTGCAAAGGCCATTCCAGGAAACTGTCAGGACTGGCTCCTGACTGCTTGCCCAGGGTTCAAACCCAGCCCACGTGTGGGTAATTTTTCTTTATCCAATGTCAACAATAATAATGGTGCTGTTTACTGAATCCTTGCCATATGCTAAGTTCCAAGCATTTACATTATTGAATACATTTAATTATCACAACCTTTTGCTTATTGAATTTTTTATGCTCAGTTTAGGGATGTGGAAAATGAAACAGACAACCTACCCATAGCATACTGGGGTAAGTAAAAAAAAAAGTATACTTAAAATTAAGCCCAATATTATTATTTTGCTTGTCCATAGCCTCATTAAAAAATTAGCAATGTCCTGTCCTAATCCTCCTCCCTTCTCATGCACAGGACTCGCCTACGCTTTCAGCCAGAGCACTACTTACCGACGAGGACAGGGGGCCTCTGCTCTCAACCCCGTCCCTTGAGCACGTGACCCTCTGAGCCTCTCTGTTGCTGAGAGGAGAAAACCAAACCACTGCCTTTCTAAAGTCATCGCATGTTTATGAGAAAACAAAAACAGGATTTCGTGAACGGCAAGGGGTCACACAACACACACGGTGTCTCAGATGTGACTTGCACGGCACTGCTCTGCGGTGGGCAAGGGCTGCATGGTGAGCAGTGCACCCATGAGAAAACAGGTCCCATGAGGCCTTGGGGCTCATTCTGGCCACTGAATGCATTGCATTCAGAGGCTGCCACTGGGCCCAAGGCCAGCGATTGTGTCCCCGCCCAGCACCCTGTGTCCTCCCTGGCCACCCCTCTGCAGGTGCAGTTCACTTACACGCCATCCAACTGTCCCCTATGCAGTAGGGAGGCAAGGCGCCTGAAACGCTGGACCTGAAGCACCAACCTGTGTTTCAGATGTGTAACTGAGCGAAAATGAGAGGCCGCCCCTCACCTCAAGGGGCTGGTTTATCCGCGACCTGGAAGCATCACCCACCACCGCTCGGCAAGTTCTTACTTGCCGCCACAGGGCCCATTGCAAACCCTCTGTCGGGTCAGGATGTGGGGAAGCCTCACGCTAACTCACTCATTTCCCTCTCTGCTGAGATGAGTCACAAGGCCGCCAGCTGGCAGCCTTTCGGTCAAGCATGTCCAAGAGCTCTCGCTAAAAGCTGAAGATGCAGCCACCATTTTCACAGGCTGGTTGGGACGGTTTCCCCCGGCTCTAGGCCTGGTGTGCGCAGCCCCGCTGTGACAGATTCAGGAGCGCGGGCGCGTGCATCTGACATGATCTTGGGCCCCGAGTTTGGGTTTCCCTTCTGGGAAAAAAAGGACAAGTATTTTATGTGCAATTAGATGATCACATTGATATGTTTACAGTTTTCACTTGCACACACACAAATGTGACATTTTTAATTCTTCACTGAACTCAGGAAGGAACAGAAGAATATGTTTCTTAACTGTGTTGGCTTTGCCACATCCCTTGGGAATCCTGGGTTTCCGTTCCCTTTTTTGGCGTATCGTGTGGTGTCGGTTTCTCTTGCTCTCACTGGGATCTAGTTTCAGTAGTGCCCTTTCTGTGGCGTTGAGGTTCCATCATTCAAATTATTAAAAATAAGAGGCAGTGAAGCAGCCTGGGTGACAGTCCCCCGGGGAGACGGGAAACCGCGGCCCGGAGGCTGGAGGCAGGCCCCGGATTCTGGTCCCTGACCCGTGCTGACCCCGTGTGGTCATGGCTGGGCCGCTGGGCCTCACTGAGTCTGAGCTGCTCAGCTTTGAAGTGGGGGACGAGTTGACATCTCGGTCCCCTTCCACTTTCAACTGTGTTCTGAGCCTGTGAAGTCCCGAAGTGTCTGCTATGCAAAATCACACACGGTGGGGGACCCACGCACACAGGTGCTGTCCTCCCGGGGCTAACGATGAACATTGTGTCAAATGGATTAGAGAGCTAAGCCCGGGGACACTGGGAGTGAAAAGTCTTCGCTCTCCGGTCGGTCTGTCGGGGCTGCTGGAACAAGACACCACACACTGGGGGGCTCGAGCCACAGAAGCGTGTCCTCTCGCAGCCCAAGACCCAAGTGCCATCAGGTTGGCTCCTGGTAACAACTCTGCTTCCGGCTTGTCCAGGGCCACCTCTCCAGGTGTCCCGCACAGGGCCTTTCCTCCGTGCACAGAGAGAGTTCCCTTGGGTCTCTCCCGGTCCTAAGGACAGCAGTCCATATGGGGTCAGGGACCCCTTCATGAGCTCCCCTAACCTCTCTTACCTCAGGAAAGACCCTGTCTTAAAACACCATCACCCTGGGACTGGGGCTTGAACTTCTGAACAAGGGAGTTGGGGAGACAGCCGGCCTGTGGCAGCTCTCTTTCAGCTCCGCCGCGTGCAGCGAGGCAGGAAGGAAAAGGCGTGTCCGGAGGAAGAGGCAACGGTGTTCGGTGAACAGGGAATAGGCGGGGCACAACAGAGCCGTGCGGAGCGGGAGAATGGCAGGCCCGAGCAGGCGAAGCTAAGGGACGCAGGCGACCGCACGATAAAGCCCCCCGCAGCCCCGCGGGCTGAAGCGAGGACGACTTCTCTCCCCAGGTCGGCTGGGGGCTGGCTAATCCGGATGGGGCTCGGGCGGTGGCTCTGCTCTAGGTGGCTGGCTGGAAGCTCCTCATTGTGCTGAACGTACATCCCCTCCCCAGGTCTCCCCCCGACCCCAGGCCAGCATCTGGCTGGAGTGTGTGCCTCCCACAGGGGCCACGGACGTGCGGCTGGTCAGCCTAATAACTAAGTCACTGAATGTCTGTGTGCGTCTGCTACCACCCTGCTGTCAAAGAAAGTCACACAGCCAAGCCCCAGGCAGACAACGGCAGGAGCGCTCGGCGACCGCGAGGTCAGCGCAAGTCTCGAAGACCAAAACCAAGGGGGAGGAGCAGGGAAGCGTCTCGAACAAGAACCAGTGACACCTCGCTAACAAAGACGAGGTCTTCTGTCGAAGCCTAATGGGAAACCCCTAGAGCCTTTGCGGGGAGAGGGAATGTGTGGCATCCGCCTGCAGGAGCACTGCGGACAGCGCACGCGGGGACCGAGGCCGGCTGGCCACCGGGTCAGCATTCCAGCCACGTGAGAGGCGACCGTTGGAGCTCAGTCAGGGGTAATGTGGCAATCACATCAAAGAAGGGACAGATACCGAAATCGCTTCCAAGCAAAAAGCCATGGGACTTAAAAATCTTCAGAACAGAAAAATAAGTGAATGTCCAAGAATGATAGAATAGTCACCTCCTGCTGCGTGGCCAGTGACCCAGACCTGACATAACAGGGCTTGTGACAACAGACCGCTTCTGAGAGCTGGGAGCATGGAGGCGATTTTGCCCGCTGGTTCGGCCAGGGTCCCCCATGCAGCTGTGTCCGGTGGCTGCGTCAACCAGCAGACGTCAGGTGTCAACCCAAAGGCTCCACGAGGCTCCCACGTGGCTGCGTGGAGCACCGGCTGTGGCTGGCAGGCTCGGCTCCGCCCCACAAGGACAGAGGGCACTGTCCTCACCACAGGGCAGCCAGCTGCTCCAGACTGGGGACCTCAGAGGAAGTGGGCAGGAGCAGCGAAGTCTCCTATGACGCAGCCTCAGAAGTCACACCCGTCACTTCTGCCACATCCGGTTCCTTAGGGGGAATTATTATGTTCATCATTCTTTTGAAGACAAGAGCATCCGAGAATTTTTGGACACAAGAAAATCAAATGACTCCTGGAAAATAATCGACCGTACTTAGTCCAGACATGGCAAGGCTGCGGCAAGTAAAGCAAGCACTGCGAGGGCCGGACGGACAGCCGAGCTCCTGAAACAGACTTCGGGCCACGAGGGCCACCGTGCCATTCCTACATCCCCACCGCAGGCGAAGAGCTACAGGCAGAGAAGGGAGTCGAGAAGGAAGGGAGTGGGCTGTGCGTGCTATTGGAGAGGAGGCGGAAGACGTCCAAGAAGAAAACAAGAAAGACAGGGGTGGGATGGGGGGGTCTATAACTGCACGTAAGGATCAGGGTTCTCCACCAGGGCAGTGACTTTGCTGTGGTACCAGAGGAAGGTGAGAGCAGAGACCAGAGCAGCTGCTTCTATGGAGTGGATTTTGGGGTTTTTTCCTCTGAAGCTGAGAAGTAGCGAGACAGGTAACAGAGGTGAATTGGGAGGCTGTCCAGAGCTGTGGACACAGCAACAGAAAGACTGTTAACACAGCACCACCCGCACTTTTATAGGGTGCAAGTCAGTCTTGAGATGGCTGTAAAGAATGCGCTGGAGACGTGTGTCCGCATCACACAGAAAAAGCAAATTCGTGAGAAAAATGAAAAGCAAAACAAGGTGTATGATAGTTAAAGTGGAGTGTGGGCTCGAAGAAAAAACTTCAGAACACAGGACAGTGTGGTTGTGTAGAAAGCACATCACCAGCCACACCGAGGCAATGCTGTCACCCTGCCGTCTGCGGCCTCGGCCCGCACAGCATGGAACGCTGTCCAATGGGCAGCAGCAGGTCAGCGCATGTCCTTTTTATCTCTGTGACTTCAGAGGTTGCGATGAAGTAAACCACCCACAGTCTAAACTACAAGGTAAAACTTTCTACTAAAATTCCCATCAGGCAGGCTGAAGGTTGTCAGACAAAAAAAGAAAGAAGAAGAAAGAAAGAACTTTTTCCAAATAAAACTTCGGTACAACTATTAACAGGCTCTGTGCGCTTCCATTTCCAAGACGAGGCCCCTCAGTCAGCAGGTGGCCAGCCAGGCAAAGGATGACATCACCTTATAAAGTCCCCTCAGCATCCACGGCCTGGTGGTCACACACCTGTGACATTTTTAGTTTGGCTTCCCAACGGCTAAAAGAACACTTTATTTTATATTTTTCTCCAGGCAAAAGGGTTCTGAGTATTTTGCTTACGGGCTTTGGATCTGCTTAGTCCTTTAAGGAACAGGGCCCGGCCCCAGACCCAGAAACAAGCCGGGCTTCAGCGATGACCTTCTAAAGAAGCTGCCTTCTTCCCACAAAGTGGCCTTGTGGTGTCTGTCTGTCTGGGTTCTGTGCGGCTTCAATCGCGTCATTGAAAACATAATAAAACGATGGAGAATGGACCTGGTGACCCTGTTTCACAGTTTTCCAAAGCACGAGAAAAGAATGGAGGGCATTCAAAAGTGAGTCCACACTTTATGGGTTTTCTTTCCCCTGGACCCCAGACAACAGCATTGTCTGGGAGCTGCCTGTCCCTGAAGGGGCTCGGCATTCACATGCAAATCAGGCCACAGACATCCCAGGGGCCTCGGAGCCCTGGGTCCAGCACTGTCACACAAATAGTTTTTGAATCTGAGCGGTTTATTCAGGACCGTAAACATGTGTTTCACCCTGTGAACAAACTCGGTTTGCTCCCAGGGCCCGCGGGCAGTGAACTGAGAGGTGGGCTGGAAACAGCCCGTCTGCTGGGCTGCACCTCTGAGCGGGCGCTCGTGAAGGGGCCAGGCTTTTACTGGCCGCCCAGGGTTTCCCTGCGAACGCGGCCTGCCCCAGACGGCCAGGCTTTTTCAATTATTATTTTAAGGTAGGTTTTGTGTTGAAGTTATTTACTTGCTTTCTAAAAATGGAAACGTAAAAACAGTTTTAGCAAACAGTGTTTGCAAAATTGTAAAAGCAGTATGGTTACCTCTTAACAGATCCGTGGCAGTGCTAAGAAGAGGAATAATTTTGAAGACATCCAAGGAGGAGATGGAACGAGGGGCAAATGTTTTCCAGGCCCCTCCCCCACCCCCCCCCCAGGTGGAGAAGTTCATAAAGAATTGACTCCCGGAAACCATGTTAATTAACTTTTAAAATAGTCTGAACAAGCATCCCAGCCATCAGAACCCTGTTCAGCTCACATTTCTGGTGCGATTTCCAGCCCCCAGACCCAGGCAGTCCCTGACTGCCCCCGTCCCACCCAGGTAGCTGCTCCAGGTGGCAGACCCTGAATTCTCACCATTTCACCCTCCGCCAGGGACATACAAACAAGGGACAGGCTACAGACACTCCTCCTAGGAGCCCAGGCCCGGGCCCACAACCATGGGTCTGTTTCCACAACAAATCAAAGCTAAAAAAATGAGCAGAAAAAGCTAAGGCTTCAAAGGACACTGTAGAACACGGTGCCTGGGCAGAGGCGCTGGACACGCCCCTGGTGTGGGCCAGGGAGAGGCGGCCTCCCGCCCGCCACCAGCCACTGCTCCCGCGGGCAGGAGTGAGGAGCCTTCGCCGGGGCTGCGGGTCCTGCTGGGGCTGCAGGTCCCGCTGGGGACCTACGAGACTCGCATCTGTTTGAACTCGGTTCTCCACGTGAGACTGGGGGCCCTGCCCAGCCCTGCCCACCCTCAGGCCTCACTCCCTCGTGGATGACATGGGACAGAGAAGTGGAGGTGGCTGGGTCCCGGGTTCCTGCCGGCGCGGAGGAAGACTGGCCTCTTGGAAACTGTAGGGAAGTCATGACAGGCGACACTTTTGAGAATACAATATTCTCGTCCTTTCTTTGAACACGTTATTAAATCAGAGAACTTAAGAATCAACAAATTTCTGTTATTTCCACTCATGTTTTTCAGATGTTAATCCTTAATAATTACTTTAGTCCATCAAGAACATGATGGAATTACAAGATGTCTCTGAACAGCTTCTCAGTATTTCTTAAATCTCTTAGGTAATGATGCTATATTAAAGGTGAATTTATAGGCAGATAAATAATGTTTATGTGCTTCCCCCAAATCATTAATTTGATCTAACTGAATAAAGTGAGAATAGTTATGATTTTAATATAATACTATCGTGCTACTCACAATATATTAGGAAATTGTATTTTCTGTGAGTTGTTAATTTTAAGCAGCTGATAAAATCCATCGAGTCTGAAAAACTGAATGAAAGAAATGATAAAGCTATCATAGTTGAAAGTTGTAAATATTAACCTCTAAGACAGTCTAGTTTTACATAATAAAATGGCAGTAAGGGCATTTTTTTTAAAATAAAAAAATAACAAGTGACATTTCAAGAAATTGTCAGTAAACGTTTATTCATTTCAGAAGTGAATAGAAGAGGAAAACTGTGGGTCGCTCCACTGGGAAAGGAAGTGTAACGATATTCAGGAAGGAGGATGTTATGATTACGAATCAGGATTTCAGAGCCAAGAAAATTTTGAACAACATTAATTTTATCAAGTTAAATTCTGGAAGTAATGGCTTGTCCTCACTTTTCTTAATTTTCAGCAGTTCCTAGGGCGTGTCTCCCATCGTTGGAACTGATTAGTGAGCTACCGAAGTGTCACCCAGGCCAGGGACGGCGTGGGAAAGGGAGAGGTGGGATGATCTTTGTTCCTTTTGGTGATTACGTCTGTAAATTTTGGGGGAAGTTATAACCGAAAAGCATCTTAGAACACATACTGACCTTGGAGGAACATTTTTTGTCAAAATAATCCTCCAGTTTGTGTTTTCCTTCTACCGGGTCTTTACTTTTATACAGTAATTGCAGGGTTAACTGAAAATTTCGAGAAACTTTTTTAAAAAGATGAACACTTCTTAAACTATTTTATTTTGCATTTATACGTATAGGTCTAAATAACTGTGCAATGTTCGTTTGGATTTTTGTGACATCTGCTTAGGTATAAATATACGCATCATCATTTTTCCCTCGGACAGCGTTTTACTTAAGGCACTACTGCCATCTGCTGGAAAAAAAATAAAATTGAAGACCTGTGACGACTGTTTGATGTGTGAAAAGTCAACCAAGCCTTGCTCCTTAAAATTTAACCTGTGTAAAAAAAACACTCATTAATCTTCCAATGTACCCGTAAAAAATAGTTTCAGCTTAATGTTTCAAAGAGACGTACTAGGAAATACAATGGAAAGTCATCTTGGGATATTTGGTCTCACAAACACAGCTTTAAAGTACATTTGATATTCAACAAAACCTGCACTGAGTGTTCTGGACACACAAGATGAGGCCTGACAGCCGGCCTTCAACATTCTGGGAGTCTTATGGGTTGATTGGTTGGAAGGAATAATTACAATGAAGTTAAAATGCTGTGATAAAACATGTGGAAATGGATATAATGATGTACGTAGTCAAAGGATAACAGAAAATATTTGCTCAGAGGTTTTAGACAACTGCCTGCTTTTGCAACTGAGAAGGCTGATACTAAGATGTTAATATCTTATTCAAATCCTATTGCACATCCATGCAGAAGCTGAAACCAGGGCCCAGATTAACTAATGCTCTCCTCATGGTTTCTCCTTTCTGTATAATAATTTCATACTGAAGATTTTACAGATAACAAAGTACGGGTTAAAATATTAATAAAAATGAAGGCATAGAATATGCTATAAAGATAACATCCAAAAGAAAACGTGGTCCACGTGTAGGTCAATGGAATATCACACAGGTACTTGGGTAGCTCCTTGAACGAGATCACCAGACTATGGAAGTACGTCTGCGTGCTGCAGAAAGCCCATTAAAGTTTTGAATACAAAACAGTGCTAAATGGAGTTTGAAAGAAGCGTAGTAAATGAACTGGAGATACAGATACTGACAACGCAGTAGAACAAACAAACGATAGCTAATTGAATACGATAAAAATTGCTACGAGAAATGGATGTCCTATGAAAATATTAATGAAGTCTGGAAAGGGAGGAAAAAGCGAAAACATTATTTTTAAATGTTTTAAATATATAAAAGATTATTATGTGAAAAATATAACTCACTTTCTATCATAATACAGTAGTCCTTTTGGGAGAAACGGATTTAAACATCAGTCAAATAATTTGGTTAAATTATAAATTATTAATGAGGACGATTCTGTACTGGAATGTACCACACTCTAAACATCAATGACATCTCTCCCCGGAAACTGACTGGCGGTGGTGCGCCACGTGACCGCTGGCCAAAGCAGCCATTGGCTGAGAGGCAGTGCCCTGAGAAGCGCAGTGAGCCCTGGCCCAGAGGCCTGGCCTCGTTACGCACCTGCTGCCTCCTTGTCAGTAACGTAGACACTTAACAGGTGTCTTTCCTTTTCCATTTTTCGGGTGTCCCTGTAAGGGCATCGTGCACACGAAGGCACGTGGTGCGTACAAAACGCTCTTCGGCAGTGACGGTCGTGGTGATGCCGGCGACGGCCACGCAGCTCAGGAGCCCACCTGTGACTGAGAGTCACCGGAGGCCCACCGTTGACTCTCTCCTCACATGCTTTATTCCAAAGTTGGGGGAAAGACCTCACACTAACAGCAACGTGAGTTTTTAATTAAAAAACGTAGGTTTCCACTGAGGATCTCTTTGTTCCCAAATCTGCCTGCACTCACAAATGTAAGTGCAAATGTTACGTGGAGTCCATGCTAAATGATATTTTGTTGGTTTTCTTTTTTGGGGGGGGTGATTTGGAAAAAGTTTACCGAAAGGAGGTAATTCCAAAATGATGGAAGTAAAAGACGTTTGCAGTTTGTTGATGGGCGTGTTCCAAACAGGACAGTGTGCAGGCTGCGTTTGGTCCAGACAAAAATCACATAAGAATTTATTAAAAATAAACAAAATCAAATACAGCTGGTGATTTAATCAAGCTTTGTGGTTTATTTTCCTAACATTGACACAAATATGTTAGAAAATGATCCCTTTTGAGAGGATTTCCTAGATTTGCATTCGAGCCCATAATGAAAAGGGGTGCAGATATTGCACACACAGACGTAAACAGAAACGCTGCTGGTACAGAAACACACATGCTGTCTACACATGGCCTGGAACAGAGAGATTTCCTTAGGTGAAATCTACCAAAGGCTTTTGAAAAATGCCTTGAATGTTTTTCTTTCCCATAATGAAATACAGTAGAAACAAGCCTTGTTTGACAAGCGTGTTTTACTGTTGCCGTCTTTCCTCACGTTGGGGGAGAAACAAGAAGTCGACCTGGCGACTTTCCAGAGCTGGATGAGCAATCGGTTTGCGTTCCCAAAGCAGACGTAGCGTGGGTGATGGGACTGCCACTGTTCAGTGAAAGAAGCAGGTCGGTTGTCAAGAAGACTGATAACAAAGGTATTAAAGCCTTTCCCCAAATGCGACCCTCCCCTCCGCAGCTCCTTCACAAAGGCCTGCACACCCACGCGTCATCGGAAACTGAGTCCCTTACAACCAACTGCTTAGAGGGTAGAAAGAGCACACCACAGGCTTCAGTGAGGGGCTGTGGGGTGCAGGGCAATGGCAGGTGTCGTGTGTGTCATACTACAGACACCGCCGAAAGGGAAACGCGCTTGCTCCCTGCAGGCCAAAGGCAGGAGGGCCAAGTCACGAGTCTGACTTGCTCTGTGATATCGAAAACTTTTAATAACCATGGATGATGTTTACACCAGCAGTCAGTGGAAAAATGCTCTCCGCCTTGATGAGATTTGAGAAAGTATCTTCAGCTATGCAAAGGAGATTTATGGAAAAAAATAACAAAGCTGATTTAGAAGGACTCTATAAATTCCAAAGGTTATCTTTGAAAAATCAGTATTTACCGAAATTATTTTCTTGTACATTTTCCCCTCCTCAAACATATTTGTACTACACATAAGGAATTAACAAATCAAAATAAAATTCTGTAAACTGAGAATTTAAAAAAATTTTTTAAACTGATTGCATTGAAGTCAGAAAATACACAGTTTGAAAGTGACATTCCAAATCTTTACCCAAAACTTAGTCATTTCTGCCCTTCATTGAAAAGTAAAGTATCATAGATGGGACCGTTCACCTAGTAAAGAAGTCAGCCCTGAACTGTCCACAGCCGATGAAACCATCAGCCACAGTCGCGATGGGCTGCACACCCGTGGGGAACGAGCAGAGACTCCCACGGAAGAAGCAGAAAGAAGCATTTGTTCCTGTCAAAGGGAAGTGACTTCCCATGAGACATAAAACTCGTAATAACCAGCCAAAGCCTCTCTTGGCTGAGAGGAAGCTCAACGAGTTAAGACAACGCACATGACAGGAGGGAGACAGCCAATGAGGCAGAGCTTCAGCCTCATCTTCAGATGAAGGGGGCTTCTCCTGCCGGGTGTTTGAGGTGGGGCACCCGCCGAAGGGCTGAGAGGCGTACCACGCCGTCCTCTGACTTTCAGGTCACCAAGAACGCGGGAACGTTACACTGGTGGCTGAGGGGTCGAGTGTCTGAATGTGCCCGCTGTGGACAAAGTGACACCTCCGCGGGATCAAAATCATGGAATGGTCCCTCCATCAAGCTGTCGCACGTCCTCAATAATCTCTCTACAGGAGCCACGCGCAGCTTGTGCCGCTGTGTCTGACGTGGCCCCCTGACCCAGTGAAGGTCCCCCCCGCCGTACCTTCTCTCGCTAACACCATGGGGCTCCTTAACCCAGGAGGATGGCACTCATGATGACTTTGGCCATTTCCGGACACCTGAGGCAGGTTCAGCCTTTCCTCCTCTACCCCCTCCTCGCTCGGGTGGTGAAAAAGAGACGCAGGGGGCAGTTTGTGCCAAGCGAGCGCCGACATGGGCGGGGCGCTCATCGCGGAGGGCTGCCCCGCCCAACGCCCCGCCCCCGAGCAAAGGGAGAGGCCTGTCCTCCAAGCAGAGCTCGTTCCCCTGCAACCGCAGCCCCGAGGCCCAGCCCAGCTCTGGCTTGGGAAGACCCTGCACCGCAGCACAATTCTTTTGTTTCTTTTCTGAAGAGAGTTTGCATTTTCCACCTTGTAGCGTCATTGCTGTTCAGTGGTTAGACCATTGTTCAAATGGAAGCTTGACAAAAGTACAATTCAGGTAATGCCTTACAAGTGTAGAATATTTACACGTGATTCTTAAAGGTAAGTTGCTTCCATTTTAATTTACTTTGTGTTTTGAAATAATCTTGAAATTTCTCTTTCTTTCATGCTATTGTTGTTCGTTAAGTGAATATGCAATTGCTCATATTGAAGCTTGGTAGAATGGTAATTCTTAAGGTATTATTTTATGCTCATAGATTATTTAAATGTGACTTAGGAAGGTACTGTCCATTTTATTCTAACCCTAGACAATGTAAATACAGCACTTGCATTTCAGTTTTTCGTGAGTCCTTTCTCACACGGGCAGTTCAGCAAATGGGGACAGTTGAGACACGACGGTCATGTCTGGATTCCAAGGGCTGTATTTAATTATGAGAAAAAACAAGTAGTCTGATACCGACACGAGGGCACGCTAAGAGCACGCACTAGTCGGCCCTTACCATTGCCTCGCAGCCTCCTCCCGCGCTGTGAGGTATGAACCTTGTGTAGGTGCAAAGGGCAGTTCATGCCCTTGAAAAGTAACCATGTTAAATACTCTAGTGGAAATGAAAGTTTGAAAGTTTGCATCGCTATCTCTGACAGCATATACCCGGCTTCCACTTTCCTATCCTGAGTGGCATCAGTTTTTCCTGATGACACGTCCCTTACAGGCAGGGACCGCCGTGTAGGACAGCGCTTGGAGCGCAGGACCGTGACACACACGGATGGACCGCCGATGTGCGCTGGCCCGACCACGTGCACCTGGCACTGGTGCTGTGTGAGACTCAGTGCTGAATACTTTATGGCAACTAAATTCATCTTCGTAATAGTCTCCCGAGGGAGGTCATTGAACTCCCGCTCACTTAAATATGGGGAAACTGAGTCAGGGGAGGACAAGTAGCTTATCCAAGGGCACAGCTCTCAGGGGACAAGGCTAGGATTCGGGCCTGGGTGATCTGGACCCTGAGTCTTCCCACGCCAACGCTGTCTGTGCTGCCTGGGTGAAGCGCGGTAGTGCCTGGGGACTGTTCTGAGGGTCATTGCCGTTAAACTCCTCTCACTCTCCCTGTCTGAATTCTTTTGTTTCTCCAGGTCGGTTCTTCCACTCGCTGAGACTCTAATATCAACACATGACGTAGAGGCTTGTCAATAACTAGCAGCTTATTATTTGAAAAGTAACGTTATGTGATGGGGTCGTTTGCCTAATTCCTCCTTTCTGCAGACACAACCCCCTTCCCGCTATGTTCTTTTGAGGTGTGAACAAATGGATTGCCTTCTAATAAAATCATTCCTCAGCAGTACCTTCTGACTTTCCAAAAAGGAAGTAAATACCTCAAGGTAAGACAGGGTCTCAGAGAAAGAGATCATCCTAACAGAAAAAGGACATTCTAAAACAATAGTACGCCCTGGCTGGTGTGGCTCAGTGGATTGAACACCAGCCTGCGGACTGGTCACTGGTTCGAATCCCAGCAGGATACGTGCCTGGGTTGTGGGCCAGACCACCAGCTGGGGACGTGCAAGAGGCAACACATCAATGTTTCTCCTGCACGTCAATGTTTGTCTCCTTCTCTTTCTCCCTCCCTTTCCCTCTCTCTAAAAATAAATACAAATGTTTTTTAAAAATAAGAAAGTAAAACAACAGTGTATAATGAAACTAAGAAAACTGGGCTAAGATTATTGCGGAGAGTTTCTCCAGTGCTTCCGTCCCTCAAAGGGACAAGACTGCTCCCAGGGCCTGCGCAGAAACTGCACGATGTGTGTGAGGGAAAGAAACCCAGCCTGTCCCCTTGGTGCCGAGGTTCCCACTCGCATCAGTTTATGACAAATGGCTTGTCAGTCATAAATTCACAGAGCTTTAGCAACTACTTTATAATTCTGTCAGCACTTAAGTTAGACCTGGGCGTGACCAGGAAGGCTCCAGCCTGGATGTCAGACCTGTTCCTGGGAGAACGGGGGACACGAGAAGGCTCCCTGTGCCTGCACAGGGCCACCGCGGGCCAGAGGCTGAGCCCAGCACTGGTTGCCTTTGGAAACATCATTGAATCAGCCCTTAATTCCCAGAAAAAAAAAAGTTTAGTAAGATAGCTTTATAACACAGTGATTCCACGAAGACTGAAAATAGGGTCAATAATAACTGTATGGACCCAAAAGAGATTACACGTGTTGATTTCAATTTAAAAATAAGGCCAATTAAAACA
Organism: Mormoops blainvillei; assembly: GCA_004026545.1. Classification (NCBI taxonomy): domain Eukaryota; kingdom Metazoa; phylum Chordata; class Mammalia; order Chiroptera; family Mormoopidae; genus Mormoops; species Mormoops blainvillei. Next base: position 17,448 of record PVJD01009668.1, read on the forward strand.
AAGTCAGAGGTCAAAGAATTAGAGTTTCACTATTATATAATACTGCTCTTCCTGAAGTTAGAATAAACACATTTAGTTAAGAAACAATACAAAGTAAAATACAGATTCCTAAGATATTTTTAAATGACTTAGAAACTAGAAAACAAAACTTACTGTTCTTTCTCTTCCTGTGTATTAAGAAGAAGACTCCTTCTAATATTACAAAGGGGTGGGGGGAGCGGGGAGACACGGAGACAGCTTTGCAAAGTCATTTATGAGCCTCCAGACTAAGGGTCAATCTATCTACCGATCGATCGATTGATCGATCGATCGATAGATAATTTATTCTAGGGGAAAGGATAGAAGTGGCTAGCCGTGAAACTCACGTCTGTCTAATAACTACTACTCAAGATATGCGACCACAAAACTAACTGATTCGAGCTAGTCATTCTTATAGATTAAAAAGAAAAATATATAGATATATGCACAGCTGAAACTGAAGGCATAGAAGGGAGAAAAAAGCACATGTGTTTGAAAGATAGAAAGACCTTTATTTAAATCCATTCTTTGCCACTTGTGAGCTATATGACATTTGCAAGTCAGTTAGATCCTTTGATGATTAACACAATACTTTGAATAAGAAAACAGAATACTTCAGAATAAAATAAATCCTTAACTCAGAAGATATTTTCAGATTTAATGCGGAAGACCGGCCTAACGTTGGTATGGATACATTTTATAGTGGTGTTTAGAAAAGGGCCCTTCTTGCTGAAGTCCTGATTTTGTATAAAATCAGATGTTTTCAGTAAATGGTGACTTAACAAAGTTTTATGGTCTCAAAGCCATCTGACCCACTGATAAAATTTCTAACATGTACGGCATCCGAGTAGAACACTCACAGGCGTCCTGACGGAAGCTCTCACTTCATCCGTCAGTGGCTTTAAAACCGGGCCGGGCCCCTTGCTGTGGCGTCTCCTGATCTCTGGATAACCTCTGGTCTCCTTATCTGGGGCCCACGGCGCCCGACACAGCTCTCCATGGTTTCCCAAGTCAACAGCCTCGTGCATTGGGCAAAACTCCACATTTCATATCTTTTCAAGTATACTGTCAATTTTTAGTGTTTTGATTATCTTGGCAGGAGAGATTTGACTGTGGAGATAAATTGCACTCTTTTTCTCTTCGGTTAATACTCACAGAACTTGCAGAAAGTTCATTTTTTCCCTTGAAATATGGAAGGCACCATGGTGGAGTGGAGAGGGTGGTGGGCTTGGGGTCTGGGGTGAGAGGAGGCAGCAACCAGGCGCCGGGAGTCCCCGGCGTGCTGGGCACAGGGTTGCCTCGAGGCCAGGGCTGCGCGCTCAGTCCTCAAGAGGGCACGCGGAGCCCCTGTGTCTGGGTGCAGGCGCTCAGTGTGTGTGTGAGATGAACTGAATGAAGATACTCTGATCCGCCTTCAAATCTCAGCTCCGCTGCTTACTGTATGGACGGGGGCAAATTACTTCGCTACTGACTTTTGGTTTTTTCTATTAAATGCATTATAGTATCTGCTTCACAAGATTGCTCTGAGGATTAAATGGGATGAAGTGCTGGCACACTGCCCAGAACACAGCAGGGTGGGCCTGGGTACATCCACGGAGTACGCACGGTCTCCTTTTCCTGGATCCGGAAACTACCCAAATAATTATAATCAGGCTTAGGAGTCGGTAAACGTATTTTTAATTGATTTATATAAATGTATATGCTACTTTACATCACAGATAATAGGCACTTAGAGATTTATTTTATTTATATATGTTCTCTTTCTTTATAAACCGAGAAACAAAGAACACATCGAACTTCTTGCTATAAACTGAAGGCAGACACTCTGGGCTTTCCACAGCGGCTATAGTCTCAGGAGTGCTCAGCTCACCGCAGCATGGGGGCCTGGGAGCACTTGTGTAACAGTGAAGACCAAGCGAAATAATGAACCAGTAGGAATCAGGGGCTGGTCTCTGGACTCAAATCCCAGCCACGCCCATCTTACCAGCTGTGCGATCTTGAAAAAATTACCTATTTCTCTGATATTTATCAAGGAAGTAATAATAGTGTGAAGTAAAACAATAAATATGCAGTATTGTAACACAATAACTGACACAGTGAGCACTTGATAAACCCTATCTATTAACATTATTAAGTGGTTTTTTTCCTCCCAGGCAACAGTCACACAAAAAATAATGGTCCTCACAAAACATCTTCTAACACACGGTCATGAAACACACAACAGGGTAGCGTCAAAATTAACAATGCCCGTGGGGCTTCCCAGTAAGTGAAAACTCATCTATCTTCCTGTTGACTGGGTCCAGATTAAACTCCATGTTCAAAAAATATAAATATAAGAGTATATGCAAGCTTTTATAAAACAGCAATAAAGATTATGGCAATACCCTTAAAAATGCTTTAGGTTTCTAAATCAAGATCAAATCTATGAGGCTAAACAAATCAATACTGAAACACTCCTCAATTTTTTAAGTGCTGTATTAGTCAGTTTCACTGCAAAACAAATAATCCAAAATCCCAGTGTCTTTCTACACGCACGTTCCTTCTTGCTTGTTTTACCCGTCAGCGGCTGAGGGTCCCGTGTGTCTCCCATCTCATGCCTGGGTAAGGAAGCAGCCCACGTGGCCACATTGCCCCCTGGATAAAGAAAGCCACATGGCCAGGGCCAAAGAACAGGGGGAAGGGACAGCATGTGGCCATGGCAGTGACCACTGCCCTCTCACTCGGAAGGAGGAGGAAGCGAGCTGTTGGGAAGGCCGCCTGTCTCAGCTCATCTTCTTGGTCACAGGTACTCGCTTTCTCCTCATCTGCACACAAAATTCACTCCCACCCAAAAGGAAGGCGTCCTGAGCATTTTCACCAATCACAACGTCAGCCTGCAAGTCCCTGAGCCTCATCTAATCTCAGCGGCTCTTTTTGATCTGGATACATAGGAGTAAGTAGACAAGGTATCCTCCCCACATGCACTCGACGTACGTTGGTGGGAGAGAGGCCAGACAGCCCCATAAGTGCTCCCGCCTGAGGGCACAGAGGACGGAGAACACACAGGCGCTCCGGAATCCCACTGGGCAAAATGCGGGCCTCGGGGGTGCACACAGCTGTGATTACAAGTCTTTGATCAGGACTCTGTCCCCTGGACTCGACACAGTTGTCCCGGGGCTACTGGCTCCTATGCCCCCTTCCGTTTCCTTCACCCCGACCAGGTCTGGACAGAAAACGGCGCGCCAGCCTCCTTGCAGCTGAGCGGCCGCTTTGCCCCGCCCCCTGCCCAGAGCGTGCCGTTCTGTCTCCAGGGTGTTGGACCTGAGGCTCTGGTCCGGGCAGGCCGCACGGCGCACCCAGGCATCTGATCAAGCTAAGCCAACGGGGGCCTTTGTGACCCTTGGATGACATCACGACCTCTGGGGTAGACTGCCATGGAAACATGTATTGTCCATAGCACTACGCATTGCTGAGATTTTAAAATGGTCTCTAATTGGTTAACAACTGATTGTCTCTCCAACTGGAATTTTGGCTCCATGAGGGCAGAGGTCACACTGAACTCCTTCTCAGCTGTATTCTCAGTGGTTAGTCTATGGGTCACACGTCATGTTCATCGTAAATATTTATTGAGTATATGGCTGTAGGACTGAATAAATAAATGGGAACTTGGGGCTCTCATTACGTAAGTCCTCTCTTTAAGGAGAGCAGCAGTTTCTACAGTTTCCAAAAAAGGCAAAACAGCCAAGTGCTTTCTTCCCTTCTGAGTTCATCTGCTGGCTGCTGGTGGCCTCTGCCTGTTGGCCTGCCCCTAAGTGGTCCCTCAGTAGTTCCTGAGCCTTGGGCACATCACGACCACCCACGGCCAAACGGGTCCTTAGACATTTCCACAGTTGCCGCCTTTCAAGTTGCATTGCGTGTTTGCGCATGTGTGAGAGTGTGTACACATGTGTGTGTGTGTCCTGCTTCACTTAGGACATGATTATGTAAGAGAAAGAAAGGAAAAAACAAAGGTTATTGCATTTTCTTACGTTTTGCAACCTGGGAGTTATTGAGAAGGATGTCATTCCCCAGTGACCTGATGCGTGATGGTGTTGTGCGGTGGGCTGTGACAAGGAAGGTACACGGGGACAGCCCCGCTCCGTCTGTCCAGCGCAGAGCACCTATTGTAAAATGTGCTCGCTCCGCCCTAAACACAACGAGCCGGGAAGCGACGTCAAATCAGCGGGAAAGTCAACCGAAGGCCGCAAAGGCGAAGGGCCAGTAGGGACCCAAAGGCAGGGACTGCTGTCTGTCTCCCCGAACGCGCGCTCGCACAGCGCCCCCAAGCGGCGCTTCGCGGACACTCGGTACCCCGCCGCGCCTGGTAACCTCTTGACAGGTTTTTTTCCTGATAACACATTTTAAAATAAGCTTTGTTAAAGTATGAGTTCTATACGGGAAAATTCACCAATTTTAAATGTATGATTCAATGACTTACAATGCAATTTTGACATATTTTTTCCTTCAAGCTAGATTTCTAAATTTTATGAAAAAAATTACATGATGCAAAATGGCATTACATTAAAAATTATTTCAGCATGTTCTCACTTGTATACATTTTTATTTCATCTTACTCTGAAATATAAATGTTACATTTTCATGTGCTGAAGCTCCTTTTTTAGTGAATTTCCAAAGCACACAGGTCTTTTCCTTGTTAAAGAGTGTTACCTCAGAGAAACCACCAGTCACAATCTGTTTTTAAAAACTAAACATAAAGCGAACTTTCAGTATTTAATTTCTAAGTAATGGGTGTGATGTTGTTCATTATTCTTTATGAAATTATAACTTTTTATGTTATCTTGAGAAAAAACATGGGGCTTTCTAACTCCAAGTCCCCTGGGATGCCTTCACCCAGTTCATAAACCTGGATCCCTTGCAGGCTGGATTTCTCAGGGGTGGGCAGAGCCCCATCCCCACGCCCTGCAGGTGTCCTGGACACGCCGGGACTTGGCAAGGCCCCTCTCGTGGCTGAGTCTAAAGGGACAGACATCTCGTCCTGCCCACCGCAGGTTAGCAGAGGCACGGCATCAGGTACTTCTATCTTAACCTTTAATTCTCCTAAACTTTTAATAGTTTTTGATAGAGGTAAGACACTTAAAAACAGTGAAACTGGGCTTTGACACTGAAAATTTTGCATCAGGATTCCTTTAGCCTCCCCCCGGAGGACAGCAGTGACATCGCGGCATCGGCCAGCGTTTCGGTCTCATTTGATGGGTTTTTCTGCACAGTCGCAGCAGAACATCTTACCAGAGGCTTGGCCAGTAAGTGCCTGAGGGCTGAGCGAAGACTTTGGGCAGATCCTGACTGGTGGTCAGCTCTAGGAGCTGGGGACAGGGGGGATCAGAGAACCCTCGGTTCCTCACCGCACCTATTTCTTCCAACATGTTTGTATTTTTTGAAGTTTCTCCAGGAGCACATACTACTTCTGTAATGTAAAACGTGTTGAAGATGTAAAATACAAGCGAAACATAGTTATGGAAAGTTTTAAAATAAAACTGCTAGTGAAAGAGAAAGGACAGTTTCCTGCAAGCACGGCACGGAATAGGAACGGGAGAGGCAGAAGGGTTATTTTGTGGTCGTAGACAGCTGGAAGCTTTATATTTTCACAGAATCATCTTGATACTGCGCCCACTTGAATTTTCCCGGTGGTCACTTCCGCGTGACCCCTTCCCTCACTGAGGAGCCGGGGCCACCCACACAGTGCCGGGAAGGCGCCAGCTTGGCCCAGCTCACAGCTCGCCTTGCCTGCCTGTAGCTCTGGGTCTGGAGGCGACGCCCGGGAAGTTAGGGGCTTAGTATCGGCCCCCAGGTCCTCCTGGAATCCCACTGAATGTGCACCTCCACATTTTCATTTGTTTTGTTTTTGCCACCATGCAGAACTGCCACCATCTCCAGGGGTGTCCCCAGTTTCTTGATCGAAAATACGATGAGGATGATAGGACAGTGAGGAAGTTTTAGTCAAGCACCTGAAGCCGGTCGAGGGTGACTCTCCTGTCTTTATGCCGACCCTGTCCACTTGACCACGGTCTGGGTTCGTGGGGGGACACACAGACCCAGGAGCCCCCGGCTGTTGGGCGTAAGCCGGGGTGTCTGATGTCCCCTCTGAAAGGCCCACAAGCAGACTGCAGAAACAAGCCAGGCAGCAGGGCCCCGGGCCCTTTTCTGTCTGGTCCCTCGCTTCTCTTGCTGGCTCGCGTCACTGCACGGGCAACTCTTCCTGCTTTGTTTTTCGCTTTCTCTGGATATCCTCATTATTTGAGAAAATGTAAGAAAGCCTTGGTTTTCCTGGGGGCAGCACCCTCTCTCACTTTGAGGCCTGCCTGAGGGTTCCACAGACCTTCCGCGGGAAGGTTTGCAGCCAGCCATTTCTCGGCCACCCTCCCAGCAGCCCGCCGTGGCCACCTCAGGCAGACACCGCCAGCATGAACGGCGACCCCCGGGGTGCTCCCCAGAGGAAGCCTCCGAGGGGCCACACGAGAGAGCCATCACACCACATGGTTCTATGTAAGCAATTCCTCTTTACAGCCCACTGAGAACACAGCATCAGTACTTCCTCCTCCTTGATTACAAAGCAAACACAAGTGAATAGTGAACTCCAGAAATTTCATAACAAGGAAAAGCTGGACATCATACCAGGAAGAGCCAACCACAATGAGGAGCTGCGAGGACATGCCCAGTTAAGGACTGAAGTGGTGCCCACAGAAACGACAGGGGTGACTGTCAGCCAGGTGTTGCCTGGTCTGGACCATGGGTTAAAGTCTGTGATGAAAGGTTGACGCTGAAGTGGTGTGTATGGTTTACATAACTTCTTGGTCTGTGAAGTACCACATAAAGAAAAGGGAAAAAATGCAAGAAATAAGCAGCAAGGCCACGGAAGCTAATAAAAACGAGACGGAATGTTTTGCCGTAGTTAGCTAAGCTCTGGGGGCTGGGGCTTCAGGCTTTTAGTGTCATATTCAGGGGTGATCTAAACAGCTGGGAATCGCTGTTGTCCCAACTCACGGCGCATTAGTCGGCGAGAGCTGCCGCAGCAAAGTGCTACCGACCACGCAGCTCGAACCACCCAAAGTGACTTTCTCACAGGTTGGGAGGCTGGGAAGTCCAAGGTCAAGGCGTGGGCTGGGGAGTTCCTGGAAAGAGTTCCCTTCCCGGCTTGCAGACCACCGCCTCCTCCCTGTCCTCACAAGGCAGAGAGGGAGGGAAAGCGAGCTCTCCAGTATCTCCTCTTATAAGGGCACTAATCCCGTTGTGAGGGCCCCATCTGCATGACCTCATCTGAACCTAGTTACCTCCCAAGGGCTCCATCCCCTAATACCACCCTAATGCAGGTTAGGGCTTCAACATGTGAACGGGGGACAGCAGGGACACTCCACCCCAGCCCCCCCACCCACGCACACACGCAGACATGCACGCAGGCACATCCGGGCCAGGGTCCAGCATGCACCCCCACCATCACCCCCCAGCAGGGTGGATCGGCTCCCCCTCCTGTCTGCGCAGGTGTCCCCACCTGCTGCAAGGGTGCAGTGGGAGGGGCTGCGGCAGGCCTCGAGCCCACACTCCACCTAGTCAGTCACCAAAACAGCTCTAAGGATCACTGAGTGGAAAACTGGTCCCTGGACAAAGATTGGGAACACAGCCAGTCCACTTAGTCCCGGGGCACAGGGCTGGGGGCTGGCATACGGCGTAAGGAAATAATCAGGAATGCACGCAAGGAATTACGTACCAGGATGTCCACAGAAGCATTATTTAAAGTTGGAGAACCAGCCAAGAGAAAAGTTGGACTCTAACCAAATAGCCCAAAATAGGGGATGGTTAAATAAGATGGACCATTAAACAGACATTAACTATCATGTTTGCAGAAAATATACAATTAAGTGGAAAAATGCATATGACAGACTGTAAGATTAAAACATGCCCAGCTGCACACACAGTATGTTTTAAATCAGTGTCAAACGTGCTACGTTCACAATGAGCTGAGACTGAGACTTGCGAAAACTACTTAGGACAACACAAAGGACTTTTCTGTCATATTTCAGGCAATGAGGAAAGAAAAGGCAGGACAGGAAGGACCCAAGGGCTGGGGGAATAGAGCAATTTGCTAACAGGCATTAAGATTTCTCTTTCTCCAGCAAGGAGATGATCTTCAAGGACAAAAAATTCAACATACAATAAAGATACATAAATTTCAACCCAAAATGGGGACGAGGGCTTGTTGATAAGCTAGATAGGGGGAAACATCTCTGTCTGGTGTGCCGCCCAGGCTGGCTCAATGGTGCGTAGCAGTATATCAGCTAAAGCGGTGACAAATGAATACAGGAATGCAGACACAATGAGAGGGACTGAGAACGTGGGTTACCGGGCGCGAGGGGTGGGAGAAATGAGGAGATACTGTTCCAAGGGTACAAGCTTCCAGCTATAAAATGAACGCGTTCTGGGGATCCAATCATGGGATGATGACTGTAGCTAATGAGACTGTATTGTATACTTAAAGATGCTGAGAGTAAACCTTTGATGTTCTCGCCACAAAAAAGAAATGGTAACTACGCAGTCGGATGGCGGTGCTAGCTAATGCTGCGGTGGCATCATTTTGCAGTTATAAGCATATGAAATCAACACATTTTATACCCTAAGCTTGTACCATGTTATACTCCGATTATATCTCAACAGAGCTGAATACTTTTAAATAAGTAAGTTTTTTAAAGGGATCAAGGTACTCGCCATAGTTCATTAGCCCTGAGTGTGGCCCACTCCCAAGAGCTGCTTCCTTCCTCTTACCGCTCTTCGCCGCGTGCTGAAGACCCGCCGACATGTCAAGCAGCTTCCCCCGATATCGCCCCATCGTAACACGATTCTAGACCTTCAGTTTTCAGTAGTCGCTATTTCATAACAGGACGGTGTGATGTAGAAATATTTCTATCAGAAAAAGTAAAAAAAAAAAGGCAATCAGGTTTTGCTTTGAAATGTCTATGCTCCAGTTACTGGGGAATTCACTGACATAGAACAAATCCTTCTTGGGCAATTTTGGGAAAATGAGGTGTCGCCATATTGGTTTAGAAATATTAAATCACAGATTAAACGTAGACAGTGAAGTGACTGAGAGGCAATTTTGGTTTCCTCTTCAGACAGGGGATCAAAGAGATTTTTTACAAAATAATAACCATCGAGCACAGCGAGGGCAAACGCCGACGATAGCGAGGGTTGGGAGCCACTTATTAAGCCTATTACCTTCCAGGAAAGATAACCAGTCAATATCGCAGTCTTAAACATAAACTCACAGAGTGCTAAATCCTCTCGCAAACTAAACTTCAAAGCCCTCAGAGATGATTGTCTATAATAAACAAGACAAAGTAGTTTACTTCTGGCCCGAAGTTAGACTTTGAAGTTTGCTTTTAAAGAACATATTTGGAAGGAGTTCTCAGAAAGAATGTTATTTATGAGAATGAAAGGAAATACTACATCCTTGTAAATTGGATTTTTCAATCTCTCTGACAAATGCTTTAATGGCTCCTTTGATAGGATATGATTCATATTACTCCGTTAGAAAACATAGCAGCAACAAAAATGTCTTTAAAATGAGCAGGTCAAAAATTCCACAATCCCACAACCTGTGTCTGCCCCGGAGTCATCATATCGGAGTGACTGTAACGATAGGATTACTTTAGGATCCACGGAGAAAGGAAAAAATACTGCTGTCGAAGCGACAGCACAGTGCGTCCTGCACTCAGAACTTTGCTACATTGGTACCAAAAGGGCTTGAAATTCTGAGTGAGGCACAGGTTTTTGTCTTATACCACCTGTGAGCCTACATAAAAATGAAAATATAAGCAAAACACGCTAGTTAAGGTATTCCTAAAGCTTACATTCCAAGTCCAATCTCTCAAGATGCTTTCAAAGTCCTGGGTGGCCAAGCCCCGCCACACGGTGTGGCCGTCGGTGCGGCCCGGGGCGCTGGGAGTCCGCGCGCTGCCTCCGGAGTTTCTGCCTAGTGGCCAACACTCACTTTGCACTTTTTCATGCACATGGACAAGCAGTGACAACTCCATCGAAGCCACCACAAGACACCACCCTTTTCCAGGGATGTTAAAATGTGAAGAAAAATGTAAATATTAGAATCGCAAGAGCTAAAACGTGAAGAAATTTGGCTGACAGCTCTAGTTTCACACAGGCTCCTGGCGGTGTCTTCACTGTTCATCTGGGCCCGTAAATCTGGAGTCCAAAACAGTGTTAGTTCCACTGTTAGGGTTGCTTCGAAGCTTTAAAAAGGTGCACCAGCTCGGGCATCTCTACCGGCCGACAGCAAACCATTGACTTTTTTGTACTTAACATGGAACTCAACTCATCCGATTTAATAGGACAAAAGTCCCTTTCTCAGGCCCTCTTCGCCAGGGCTGTCTGGGCCCCGCCAAGCACGACTGGCCCTAATTGTTTGATGAGCCTTTATCCTCAGGACTAGAAAATTATTGGAAGCACTATGAGGGTGCAGAGGCTCCGGGGACTTCCGAAACAGGACACGCCAGCCCCCAACGACTGCACCAGACCCTGCACCCAAAGACGACATCAAAAGCAGCTGCAGCCCACCTGAAACATCCTGCTCTACCACCACCCCATCGCCATATAAAGACTCACAGCCGCCACCCCTCGGGGCCGGGGCTGGGGCATTTCTCAGCACCCAGCCCTTTCCCTCCCTTGGGGAAGTAAAATAAAACCTTCACTCTCTGTACTTCTTCTCTTTGTGAATTCTTTCACGACCTGCATCACTGACCACACTAACTCTATATTCCTAGGATTTTGTTTTTTTTAAGTCCTTGCTTCTCAGAGCGTATAAGTAAATCTCAGATGAAGGTTTTTTTTGGCCCTGAAAAAATATTGTCTTCTTATTTCACATTCATAGGCTGATTTCTGGAGACGAGGCTCAGACTCTCCAAGGCTGTAAACAGAGTCAAGCGCGGGGCTCGAAGGGAAATCCTAAGGGTCAGACGAGCGGCGGAGGCTCACTGTGCCCCCGCAGGAAGTTTACACTTGACCCGAGAAAATCAGCAGCACAGCACTAACAACGGCTATTGGTCTGTAGTTACCTTTCCATGAATGTCCTTGTTTTCGGAACCAAGGTCACCCTAGCCTCATGGAGTAGTTTGGGAAGCGTTCACTCCTCTTCAAATTTAGGAAGAATCTTCATAAAATTGGCATTAATTCTTCCTTAACTGCTTTGTAGAATTCACCAGTAAAGCCACCTGGGTGTGGTTTATTCTTTGTGGGAAGATTTTTTTAACTACAAGTTCAAGCACTTTAATCGGTATATGGCTATTCGGGTTATCTGTTTTTTCATGAGTGAACTTGTCAACTTATGTCTTTCCAGGAATTTGTCAATATTGTTTAAGATATCTTAATTATTAGCGTGAAATTATACATAACAGTCCCCCCCCATTATTTTTCTTCATTAAAATAGAATTGATGCCTGACATTTTATTAGATTGAGATACTAACATTCTGTACAACAGAATGATCCGCTATATGTATGCGTTGCTAAGTGATCATCACAGTAAGTCTAGTTAACACCCATCACCCCAATTAGGTACAATGTTTTTACTTGTGATGAGAACTCTTAGGATCTCTCTTAGCAACTTTCAAATACTCAATACAATATTGTTACCTGTAGTCGCCATGCTGCACATTACAGCCCAGAGATTATTGATCTTATAACTGGAAGTTTGTGCCCCTCGATCGCCTTCATCCATTTGGTCCTTCCCACAGCACCTGCACCCCCATTTCTGGGAACCACCAATCTATTCTCTGTACCCATGAATTCCTGTTTTTGGGTTTTTTGTTTGTTTGAATTTTAGGTTCTACATATAAGTGAGATCACCAGTGTTTGTCCGTCTGGTTGATTTCACTTATCATAACACCCTTGGGGACCACCCATGTTGTAGCAAATGGCGAGCTTTCCTTCTTTCTGTGGATGACTAATGTTCCCTCGTATGTGCACACCATACGTGGCCCGTCTGTTCACCTGCCAGGGCACATATGTCCTTTCATTGTCTTAACTCCTGTAAACAATGCTGCTATGAACACAGGGGTGTGTGTACCTTTTCGAGTTCGTGGTTTACACTTCCTTTGGATACATGCTCAGGGGGGAGATTGCTGGGTTCTTTGGTAGTTCTATTTTTAATTTTTTAAGGAAACTCCATAATGTTTTCCAAAATGGCTGTGCTGATTTCCATCCCTGCCAACAGTGCGCAAGGGCTCCCTTTTTTCCACATCCCAACACTTGTTATCTCTTGTCTGTTTGATAACAGCCGTTCTGACAGCAATGAGGTCACTGTGGTTTTGATTTACATTCCCGGATGATCAGTGATGTTCAGCAACTTTCCGTGTATCTGTTGGCCATCTGTCTGTCTGCTTCCCTATTATCTTTTTAAATATTGGTGTCATCTATGGTGATTTCATCTCTCTTGCTCCTGATATTTCCAATATGAATGTCCTCTCTTTTCTTATTCCAGGTCAGCCTGACAAGAGTTTTATCAATATTATTGATATTCTCAAGGAATCCATTTTTTTCATTGACTTTTATCTGTTGTTTGTTTTTCACTTCAAGGGTTTTTGCTGGTATTTTCATTATTTTGTTTCTCTACCAACTTTGGGTCTCATTTGCTCCTCTTCTAGTTGCTTAGGGTTAAAGCTTATATCGTGGATGATCTCTTTCCCCCCTAAAATATGTACTTGGTGCTATAAATTTTTCTCTGTGTACCGTTTAGCTGCACCCCATAAATTTTAACTGTTGTGTTTTAGTTTCATTTAGATCCAAATACTTTTTAATTGTCCTTTTCATTTTTTTCTGTGAACCATGGTTTATTTAAAAGTGCGCTATTGTTTTCAAATATTAAAGATTTATGCTAGTGTCTTTCTATTACTGATTTCTAATTTAATTCCTTTGTGGTCATAAAATCCCTATCATATGATTTTAATCTTTTTATCTTAACTGAAACTTATTTATGGCTCAGCGTGTGATCTGTCCCGATAAATACTACAGAATAAAGTGTATTATACTGTCATTAGCTGGAAGGTGCTATAAATGTCAATTAAGTCAGGCTGGTCAATGGTGTTGTTCTTCTCTACAACCTTCCTAATATTCTGTCTTCTTGTTCTACTAATTCTATTCAAAGCTGGTGTTGAAATTTTAAACCAGAATTTCGGATTTCTCTGTTTCTCCTCACAGTTCTGTGAGTTTTGCTTCGTGCATCCGGAAGTTCCCTTAGTAAGTGCACTATTGTTTAGGGTTGCTGTTCGGCAGCTGCGACAAAAAGCGGGCACTGCTTTAACACATGCCTACCGATGTGAAAGTGGCTTTGAAACTTAGTAATGGGTAGAGGCTGGAAGAATTTTGAGGTGCATGATACAAATGTAGACATTAAGGGTGGTTCCGATGAGAACTCAGAAACAAAAGAAAAACTATGGAGAAAGCCCCAAGCACCGAGACTGAATATTTAGCTGAGGAGGCTGCTCAGCACAGTAATGAGGAGAGGCTCGATTCCTCCTGACTGCTTGTAGCGAAACGTCACAGAAGAGAGATCAATCGAAGAGACATCGTTAGTAGAAAGGAACCAGAACTTGAAGCTCTAGGAAAATCGTATCCTATCTATATTGCAAAAACAAGAAAGCCAATCTATAAACAGCAGAACCTTCTCCTTTGTCTAAGGGAGCTTGTATACTTTTCTACTTTATCAGAAAAACAAAAAACAAAAAAAACCCAGCATCTAGTATAGCCAAAGAGCATTGCTCATATTACCCTAAATTCCCTTTTTAATTAGTGATGGCAAGATCAGAAGCAGTGCAAACCAAGTGGCATAAAAACACAGCCTCTCACTTTTAGAACTGTTAATGAACGCCCCATGGATTTTTTTTTAATTGCACAAGAACAGACAAGGAAATGTCTCCATAAACCTGTCCCTTCTCAGGGAAAAGTGTTAATGTTATGTAAATTAAAAGTTGAAAGTCTATGTAGCTGAAGTCAGCAACACCAAGAGCTGTGCACCCGGAAAACAACTCATCAGAGAGCAGAGCCCCCGGCCTGCTGACAGCCACACGCGTCCCCCGCTCAGCCATTCGACACGTGTGCTCTGCCTCCTACTGCCGTGGAAGCAGGGAGTTCCAGTCAGCTCCAAAGAGCCCGGGGATCTGGTGGGCTGAAGGGGAGTGCGGGAAGCAGAGGACAAATCTGGCTTTTCTCCTTACGAAAATTTTGTGTAAAGGCTAAAGAATCCTTGAGGAATGAAAGTAACTGCATATACATCCCCTAAAAAACCTTTTCACTCAGTGTGATTCCTCAAGGTAAAGGATTTTTAAAATGAAATTTGGGGGTTGGTATTTGGTTACAGACATGAGAACATAAATTAAGTAGAATTATTATTCTTTTTATATTATTTAATGTTTAAAAAGGCAGTTATATCCCCAATCTTTTTCTCACCCCTTACCAGCTTCCGGCAAAAACTTTTAAAAAAATTTTATGGTAGTGAATTTATTTCACAGCACATTATAAAAAATAATGGTTGTTTTTAAACATACGTAATCCAAGGTCTGATAATTTTATTAAATTTATTGGGGTGACATTGGTTAATAAGATTATATAGGTTTCCAGTGTACAATTCTGTATATTCAGGCAAAACTTTTTAACCATGTTCCCCTCTGGTGGCCATTAAAAGGAATCAGTAGTCACGATGGGTGTGATCTCTACAAACATTAGCCCAGCGTTAGCTGAGAGGAAGCCTGGGGCCTTCCAACTGAGAGGAGATATACTGCTCTGTTAAGAATTAACAGCATGTATTATGGGTATCTGATTGCTTTAGATGAACAGCTAGAACACTGAAGAAAAATGAAAAAGAGTAGGAGTGTTTTACCTAAAGAAATGCAAAATCAATAGTTTAAGCTAAAAAATAATCTTTTTATTTACCTAGTGTATCATTTGCTATACAGAGTGATTCAGCAGTTTTCAGAAGTACGCACCCCAGTTTCATTTACTCAAGAAATATTTACAGAACACCTGCCACGTGCCCTTATATTTCCACTCAGTGCCTTTGATTGTGTGATCTGCTCTTCCCAAAAAGGAAACAGGTACTTCTGCGACCTCCAGGACTATTTTATGTGTCACTGAGGAGTTCCAACAATCAGATTTTGGAAAGTGATTGCTAAAATAATTTACTGAGCTCTCGGAGGTCTTGTTATACCGCACTGAAAAGTACTTCACTGCATGTCAATATATCTTAGATGAGAGTCCTGTTAACTTATTGTATTTCAGTTAAAGCATGCTAATCCAGTAATTAAGTTACTGGCGCTAAGGAGTATGCTTAATAAATACGAAGACCATCTACTAAGAATACATATACTAGCTTTAGATGTTATCAAAATCACAGTTCAATTCAAACGGATGTAAAAATTTGGACTTAAATTAATTCCATTTCCGTGCCTCTGGATGTTCCCACAGCGGTCCGCGTCCGCGTCCGCGGGGCCGTCTACAGCTCTTACTTCAGTTCACAAAGTGTGGGCAGGACACAATCCACAGCTTTCTTAGAGCTTAAAAGAGTTCTTCCCCCCATGCCAACTGCACTGCTCTCTCAACACAAAACTGCTTTTGAAACCACGCATTCATTTGCTAAAACAAGGCATCTGTGCTTAAAAGAGATTGATTACCCCGAGGCCTGACCTAATTGGGAGATTAGATCTGGTTCTCTACTCTGGACCGCATGGTCTGTAAGTGAAAAAACTCAGACACCCCCCCAAAAAGAGTAAGCTTCTTTTGGACTCCAGGGCACTTTTATTTCATTCTAGTTTTCTTTACATGGAAACAAACAGTCTGGCAAATGTCAGGTGGGTGAAATTAGTGTTTTAAGAGCTACAAAATCTTTGAGTTTACCGTGTCATTGCTGTAGTAATAGGAACGCGTTCACTTTCTTCACATAAACCAAACATTGCCCCCAAAATGACTTTTCTGTCATGTGCCAGTGAGTTACGACCCCGTCCGTATAACACACACCCGCACACTCACAGATGCACAAACCCTGGCCCCTCACGTGAGTATCCTTCAGTGTTCTCTGCGGCCTTCTAAGTGTCAGTCGTGTCCCCAAACACAGCCGGGCCTCAGCGCGCGGCTGACTGCATTTTCCTCCCCAGCCATGGACAACCAGACCTTTGTTAATGCTCTTCACTCGCGCATGGGACTCCGTTCATCCTTCCCAGACATAACAAAGGACGCAGATGCGCATGTCCGTCGCGCTCCCCAAAAGTCTGCCCTCCCGCCCTCGCAGCCCTGCGCAGACACAAACGGGCCGCTCGTGTCCCCGCTGCCTTTGTGTTCCCCTCGGGTGCCACGCTGGGCCAAGGGCTTAGTCACAGGCTGCAGGGAGCGTGACGCTTTGTTTACACGATAAATCAAATAACCGAGTTCACTGGGAAGCTGCCCACCGTTTTCTATGCCCAACTTCACGACGGCTCGCTCCAGTTGAACTTCAAAATGGGTCTGTTTTCCAGAATGAGGACGTCTTTCTACGTATGTTTTTGTGCCTTCTTGAATTCTCAAGATGAAACCAAGTCCCATTGTCCTCTTTCACCGAAGAAAAAAGATTTCGAGTACAAGTGTTCAGGCAGAAGTGCCAGACTGAATTATTCATAAAATATTTCAGAGTTGAAAGGTCGATTTTAGTGCTTGATCCTTTCTTAATGCTGTCAGTACGATTTGCCTTATGCATTAATTACTCAGAGTTTCTACCGCCTTAAGTAACTTAAAATAACGTCAAGGTACTTAGAAACTACTATACAGATGTTTTAAAAGGAAGGTTCTTATAGATTCAAACGACTCAGGGAACATACTCTGTGTGCGGAGACATCCATACTCCAGAATTAAAACTTCCTGATGCTCACTTTTCATTCTTTATATATTTTCATCTCATCTATTTTGATAGTCACTGTTTTTTAGACACTAAGTCACTGCTTACAGAAAGGCAGAAATAGATAATTTATTAAGTAGAAAACCAATTTATCCAGGGAGAAACCAAGAGCAATATTTTGTCATTTTAAGGAAAGCACAGGGATCACACTAAGGTATGTGGCTCTGTGGTCTACATTTTAAGAGCTTTCAAACCTGATTAGAATTGAGTGAAGACTTGGTAAAATGCTAAGAAACTTAGAGGGTTACCAGAGCTACCACCTTTGTCTTCTGCTCACAAATATAACCACACTCTAACGTGCTCATCTGTTCTTTGCTAGCACCAAGAAGACAGAAGTACTTTCATGAACTTACATAATAAAATATCAAACATTAACAAACACTAAAGCTTAGCAAATGTTATGGGACACATTACGCAGCCACCTTGGGAACCAGGTGACCAGGCTGCCCCCGGTCAGCCCTCTGCATGGCGAGGCGGACACGCACAGGCTGTCCCCGCCTTGTCAGAGTGGGCAGGACCACTCAGCCAGGAAGGGCAGTGGGAGACACCAGATAGGCCCAGATGAAAGGATTGGGGCTGCAAGGAAGACTGAGAATTTGGAGGAGTTAAAGGACCAGAAATCAAAGACACAGAAGATTGGAAAAAGGGAGCGGGAATGATGAATCTGCAGTAATGAGGCAAAACCAGCCTCATGTCTGGTAACTGCGGCCCTCACTGCAATTTCAACAGTGAGGAAAGAATCTTGGGCACTTCTTGCCTCAACTGTCACCATAGCTTCCCAATTAGTAGGTCACATCAGCTATGAGAATGTTATGAAAATGTCACTTTCATGATACTGTTCCCAAGATCAAAACCCTCCAACGGCTCTCTCATGTCTTCTGGGAAAAGCCCACATTTTTCAGCCTGCCACACAAAACTCTCTAGAAAAGGACCCAGGGTGATCCGAGGCCGCAAACACCGTGTCCCTGGGGAGAGTGACTAGCTGGATGCTTACACTTTTGATCCATTGAGTTTAAGTTTCTGGGCCTGCAATGTCTACATCCAAAAAAGGTGACCTTCCTACGTGACCCAATTGGACTTAACGTCTCCACTCAACACCCTTAACTGCCCCCGTCAAGTCCTCCAGGAAAAGTTTCCAGTTGCCTTTGCATCTGTGTCGCAAGGACTTCACACCTCCGCCTGGTTCTCGTCTTCTCCCTCCTTCTCGGCCGCTTTCTTATATACCGGCCCCCCCAACCAGGCTTGTCAGGTAAAGAAAGGCCGGTCCCTTCCCCTGCCCCCAGACAGCGTCCCTTCACGAGCAGCTCTCGGTGACACCTGGTGAGGAACAGCGCTCACTGTTGTTTTCCTCTGTTGACTTCTCATCCAATCCCATGACAGCTGCTCTAAAAAATCCCTCCAGCTCTTTCCACTTGTCTGCCTGTCTTTGCCCTCCTCAGCTTCCCTACACTGCCTCCTCCCCCTTGAGAAACTGCAATACCCCTCACTGCACTCCCAACTCTCCCCTCTCGCCTATCTTCGTTTGCCAAGTGGGAAGTGTCTCTTTTTCAGGCACAGTCCCTGCCTAGGTCCCTAAGGCCTCCAGTGTCTGGCTCCATGAGCAACGCTGTTCTGTCAAATTCAGTTTCTGCGTGTCCACTGGTTCTCTTTCCTCTCTATTCCTGAAAACAAAATTCCCAAGACTAGCACTCGCTCATGCCGTTTCCCCACTTCTCTTTGGATCTTCATATCTTTGTGATCTATCTTTTTTAGTTCTGATTGTCAAAAAAACAAAAACAAAAAATCAAAAACAAACCAAAACTCCCAAGTATTAAAGTAAGCTAAAGTATCAGACTTTTAAATCACTCTTCACAGATAATTAAATCAAGGTTTCAAAAAATAATAATGTATATTAACCACATAAGTCTTAAGACAGTCATATGTTTAGTGAAAGCAAAAATAATTTCTTTTTAGTGATATGAGAATGTTTTAAAATAAATATTTATTTCCTCTTTCTTAATTACTAACATCTGCAAGTATTTTAAATATTTACATATGTATATATGTACATATATATACATTACACCTAATACTGTGGGAAATGTTTATAATTTAGAGATAAACTAGACTGGGGTGTAGTCATTACTTTTCCTGTTATTGATGGGATATGCCACTTGAAAGAACAAGATCTCTGAGAAAGAGGAAGGGACACTCACACCTCCAGAGTCCTGGGAAACTCCTCCTTACAGCCCCAGGCCCCAGGAGACTCGGCACACGCCCAAGGGCACCAGTAACAGCTGCCCCCCTACCCCCGTCCCTAAGGCAGCAGCATCCTAGGATAGCAATGTGTACTTTCCTAAGTCCCTAAGATGTTCAACTTTTGTGTTATAGTCGTGTTTTTGGTTCTCTTGGAAGTTAAATGTTATATATTTTTAATTAATTCAATGGAGACTAAAGATAACTCAAAATAAGACAATGTAAAATTTCAAAAACAAAAATACCTTATTACCACCTTATTAATAATCTTTTATTATACAAACTTATAAATACACCTCATTTTTAAGAATAACAAAAATCTGTGAATACACTTAAAATATCTAAATACCACAGTCAACAGAAATTGTTTCTCATTGTAGAGTCTACAAGAATATTCTTGGATATATACTGATTAAATAAAACTTGATTTCAAGTTTTATTTTTATGATAATATAGCACAGGTTTACAAAGGCATACTCTGGGTCATCCGAAACACTACCTTAAAACAGAGAACTGCCACCTATTTCAGTGCGAAAAGTTAGCATCTCTGCTTACAACCATATTGGGACTAAGCAATCATGAAGACAGCATTTAATTTTTAATCCACTTGCTCTCCAACATGAAACCCAAAATTCTGGAGTTCCATAAGCCTTTTTGTTGTTAGTTGCTGTTAAGTGGCTCAGGTACATTATTCAAGAATGAAAAACACTGTCATGTTCCATTTCTAAGTGGAAAACCCCAGCACAAAAAATAAAATTAATGTGCATGACTGATCGGTAATCTGAAAAATATGGCTCATTTGAATGAGCTATAAACACAAGGCAAGGTATGAGAACTGTTCCAGTTGAAAAGGCCAAGTTTATCTAAATAGAAAAAATATATAAATGAATTAAAGTGTTTTTCATGTTTTCACAAAACTTTTTTCTATAAATTTTTATAAAGAGGTGTTGACGAATATTTGAGAAAGCCTATATTTATAGTTTGGTGTTTTGTGTTTTTGTTTTGTTTTGTTTTGTTTTTGTCTATGCAACTCTTCAAAAGATATTTTTCCACTTACTCAAAATCTTAGTTTTATCAATAGTTGGCAGATTTAACAGACCTAATTCAACTATGTTTTCGTATTAAGGAACAATAAAAATAACCCTCCATATAAAATATTCAGATGCAACAAGCTAAAAATGTACTATTACCATAAATTGTTTGAGCAAATTTAATATATAATTGCAATATCATTTAAAACATTAAATCTATTTTCATTAATTTAATAGCAACCATGGCTTTTTAATTTTTCACAGAGGCTTTGTGTTGCTAGTTTCCATATCTAAAACTGTTCTGATGTATTTTGCATTTAAATTATATTTTAAAATATACTGTGATGTCAAATCCAGCTGATCACAGAACCCATTCTTCATGTACATTATATACACATGTATTGCATCAAACAGTCTCTGGGAATCGAATGCGAATATGATTGTACCCTACCTCACAAATTATACCTTTTGGTACCTGACCATGGCTGAGCTATCAAGACTTCTAAGTGATTATATCACTATTTAAAAAGAATTGTAATAAAATTATCAAAAGGAAATCCTAGTAAAACACGGGAATGCTTTCTGATCAGAGGTAGCCCCAGCTTTTCATTATAAGAACTATGGATATTTATGTTTTCAATAATATTTAGTGCTTAATTTTTACTAAAAATAACATTTAATATCCTATGTATGCAACTGGATCATTGCAAATTATGAATTATGTCAGTATAGAGATATATCTGTTGACCTTATTAAGCCACTGCTTAATAATAAAATGTCATGATTCAAATTTGTTGTGCTACCATTAAGAACAGGTGGACCAACCACCACAGAACCCTTAGGAGAAAAGCACGTGGGGAAAATGGGTCTTTGGGATTCGTATTATGCAATTTAATTCTCAAGTCCATGAAAAATATAAACATTCCTTAGATCTACAAAATAAACCTTAAGTACTGAGAGTGGAAAATTTATGATTATAATTTTCTCCTCATATCAAGTGAAAAATATATAGAAGAAAAAGAAAAACTTAAGGCTTATGATAACATCCTTTTAAAAAATAGGCAAATTCCCCAGACTTACATAATACCTATGTACACAAAAAATTTTTTTCAAAATTTAGTAGATGAATGTCTTATTAAAATGATCATATAGGTATCTGTTGTATCAGATTTTAAATCGACTCTTTTTCAAGATATTGACCTCAAGAACACCTGACAATTTGAAAATAAAGCTTTCCTAAGTCTGTAAGAATAATGATTCAACTACCTAAAATGTTTTTGTAAAAATTAATATGTGAATTAAATGTAAATATAAACATTTTTCTGGGGTGTCAGTGTGTGGGCATGCATGTGCACACATATAAACATTTGAAAGGATACCAGTTAATATATTGTAATCAACAATTCATTCTGATGTATTCCACATATGCGAATACCTTGGAAACCACTGAATTCATTTTCTCCTTATTTTACTTGGAACTGAAGCACAGATACAGGAACTGAATTTTTTAGATATTCTTTCACATGTAAACAGTGCCACCTTCTGGCAGCTGCAACTGTGTATTAACAAAATTTACTATGGATTGCTACTGCCATTTTCTTGACAAGGTATGTCTACAGGTTATTGAATAAAAACCGTTAGTCTAAAAATCAGTTAATTTTTAAAAACAATCTTTAAAGGCCATTTTTCAGCATGTCTTCAGATAGATATAATTTAAAAAGAGACTAAGTCAGGAACTCTAAATTGTGCTACCAAATCTCCTAAGTAGAAACTGAATCTTAAGACTGTATAGCCGCTCTGGATCTCAGTTTCCTCATCTCTAAGATTGTTCGACTAAGTTGTTAATCAAGTTACTTTCACTCTAAAATTACACTTGATTCTAGCTTTAGAAATGTTTGATTATTTCTAGTTTTGGCATCTTAATATGGAATACAGGCCTGTCTAGGGCACACTTTTTCAGTTATTTATTATTACAGGTTTGGTTATACACTTTGTTTGAATTTTCCTCAAAAAATTTATCTTAATTTATACTTCTCTTTGTCCAAATAGCATTCCCCTAAACAATATACATTAGAAAGAATTGAGTTGTGAATTGATCAAGTAACTAAAAACATGTTATTATTATTCTTTAAAAGCACTGCATAAAAGTTAAGAGTGCATGCTTTAGATAGTAAGGGGTCAATGTCAAACCAAGCACTCAAATGAAGTCCCTCCAGAGCTTCTAGAATCTCGTAGTACCGCAATAAATAAGAAACAGAACGGGCCTGAAGTCTGGGCAGCTCTCCCTCACCCCGTAGCTGTGCCCACGCTACGCTCACTGCAGGCCTGTCCCCTTGGATTTGCCTGTGCCACATTTCAGTCTTCCTTCGTAGCGGTCATTGACTCAAGCCCTGTTTCCAAATGTCTTGCTCTGACATACGCCTTCTTATTCAAACTCTCCAGCATCCACCCAGTCCAGGCTCCCAGCCTCCTAGGCCTGTACTACTCAAATGCCCATCAGAGTCTTCTCTTCTAAGAGTGATTTAAGGACTTGCTTCAGGGTCATCTGGGATGCTGGCTAAAATGTGTCTTCTCCAAGAGCCCACAGAGGAGACCAGCACTGTCCATTAGAAATATGACACAAGCCACACACATCATTTTAAATGCTCCGGTAGTCAAGACTAAAAACTGAAGAGAAACAAGTGAAATTATTTTAATAGTATTTTATTACTGCAATACATGTAAACTATAATTTCAATAAGGAATCAGTTTAAAAACATAGCAATGTGATACTTTTATTTTTCTATGCAAAGTCTTCGAAATCCGGTGTTTTATCCTTGCAGCATATATCCATTCAGATCTGCACGTTTCAAGTGCTTAGGAGCCCCCTGCAGCTAGTGGTTGGACTGAAACACACGGGAGACGGGCGAATAGAGTCCAGGAATCTACATATTTGGCAAAATATCCAATCCAGACGGCTCTGTACACAATCCACTCTGCAACCATTGCTGAATTTACATAGGAAAAAAGTGTCTCTTATGACAAGCCTAAGAACCTAGAAATCCCTGGTACCCTCAGTTCGATCAACTCGGATGGGTGTTCAAAGCTCCCTGAGAGCGGCCTCACTTATTCATCCAATCTGCTCTCCAGCTGGAAAATGTTTTTGGCTCCTCCATGAAGTTTTCCTAGGTAAATGCTCAAACGCTCACGCATTTAACAAATATTTGCGAAGTCCCCACTAAATGCCATCGTCGATGCTCTGCCAAACAGGAGACAGAACAGCAGTCACGGCGTTGTTAGGACACTGCAGCTGCAACCATGAAAGTAACTGCTCTGAAATAGCACGAGATGCTTTGAGCATAAGTAAGAACGGGGCCTTAAAAGTCTGAGGGGTCAAAGAAAATTTCCTTAATGCACGAATATTTAAATTAAGAGTGTAACTATGACAGGAATTGGAACAGATGAAACGAACTTTCTAGGCAAAGGAGGGCACATCACGAAGAGCCGCAGGAGCAGGCAGGTGGCCAAGTCATCAGACGGACGGGCGGCTGCCTGGGGGAGGCGGGAGACAGGCGAGGCCGGCATTCCTGAGCCTTCCATTGCTCTTTCTTTGTTCAGGGGTGCGCATTTAAACAAAATCAGGTTACAAACTCCTTGAAAACTGCAGACGAGGCCTTCTAAACCTCATTTCTTTTAGCGCCTCAGAAGGCACTAAGTACTTAATACTTCCTCTCTACATAGAAAACTCATGTATATTGATAGGTTTTTAAATTCTAGAATCTGCAAATTATACTAACAATTATTTGCCTCTTCGGGGCATCCCTAGTCGCTGTTAGACTATGGAACGCAGGGGGTCTCCCTGTGGGCTGAGCACTGACATGCAGCTCCCCGTGAGGGCCCGGCGACGCGTGGAGCACGGCGGTGCGCAAACCTGCCGCCTGCCGCGTTCCCGGCGGGGCAGCGGAAGGCGGTCAGTCTCACACACATGTGCGCGCCCGTCGCGCTGAGACAAAGGGATGTGAAGCATGTTTTGCTGGGTCAGGTCAGCCTATTCCCTGTTATACTGCTTCACCCCCAAATGGATCCCAGTCTGACATCCACCGCCGTTTCAGGCGGAATCCTAAGACGACCCGACCTGGCGACCTCTGGAGCGCTCAGGCCGCAGGGGCCCTCCGGGAGGCCGCCGACCAGGTGAGCCAGGGAGCCCCGGCGACGGGGCCCAGTGCAGGGCTACCCGGCGAGGGCACGGATCGGACCTCCGGGCCGGAACTGCGAGCCTGACTTCCGCCCACCGCGAGGGCCCCGGGGGAGCCCCCGGACCTGCAGGGCGGGGAGCGCCCACCGGCCCGATCCACACCGCCGGCCTGTGTCACCTGCTACGCGGCCAGAGCACCGGCGCTCGGCGCTCCTCCAGGAGTTAAGTAACACGCCGGTAGGGAACGTGTTTCCGACCCATCTCACAGGTTAACTTCTGCAGCCGCTTTAGGGGAAACCAGTTTCCCAGTCGGCCGGGCGCCAGCTCCCTCGGGCTCGTCCTCCTGACGCGGAGTCTGAACCTGGCCCTCCGCGCCCACGTGGCCCCCGGCCGGCCCGGCTGCGAGGCCGCGCTCCCCACGGCCCGGGCCCGCTCTTCCTCTCGGGGACGGCCGCGACCCGCCGCCCTGGGCACGCGGCGACCCTGGGGACAGTTCGAGGCACTTTGAGCATCTCTTCCAAACTCTCCGGGTGCTCCTGGGCGCTTGGCCCGCCGGCTAGGAAGCGGCGCCGGCCACCGGGACCTGTCCTCCTCCCTCAACCCCACCTAGAGGGCCGGGACCGGAGCGGACGGAAGCCCCCCGAGCCGCGGCAGACAACCCGGAACTGCCGACCACGCCTCCTCCAGCGCCCGCGTGACGCACCGGCTCCCGCGAGGGCGGGGCCGGGCAGGGCGCGTCTGCGCAGACGCGACGGCGAGCTGCGTCGTTACTTTTGAAACGAGTGGCGGGAGCCGCGGCGGAGCCTATCGGAGCCGTCCGGTCGCCGAGTGCGGTGGCCGCGCGCCGCGGCCGTGGGCCTGGTGGCCATGGCGCTGCAGCTCTCCCGGGAGCAGGGCATCACCCTGCGCGGCAGTGCCGAAATCGTGGCCGAGTTCTTCTGTGAGTCGTCCGCGCGGCCGGGCCGGAGGGCGGCAGGGCGGGGGCCGGGCCTCGGCGGGGGAGCGGGCGGCCGCTCGGCCCGCGGTACCGGACTCACGCCCGGCGTGGGATCCGAGGAGAGGCGGAGGCGGGCGCGACTCTCTAAGGGTGGCGAGGGGGGCCCGGTGCTCCCGAGGTCTCGCGAGGCGGCCGCCTTCCGGGAGCGCCCCGGGAAGTGCATCCACCGCCCGCTCCGCGCCCCCCCCTCGCGACCTGGGACGCTGTACGGCGGGGGCGGGACCACCGCGTGCTTCCCACCGCCCCGCGCGACCCTCCCTCGCCCCGGGACCTGGGCCGGTGGGCTGACGGCACTTAGCGCGGCGTCCTGCCGACCCAGGCCCGTTGAATCTTCTGCTAGAAGCAGGGGGTTACTTGGGGGAGGAAGGGAGAAGAGAGAGGGCGCAGCCGGCGGGCGCTGGCCTCCTTTGACACCGCCCCGCCCCCCCCCACCGCCGGCCCCCGCAGGCCCCCGCCGGGCGCAGTATCCGAGTTTGGGCTTGGATTGCAATGAGAGGAAGTTTGGCAGCGGTAAACTGCGTGTTTGGCATTTTTCTTTTATTGCCGTATAAATGGAGGTATATCTTTTATTTAAAAACAAGATTTTGACGACATTTAATGGCACTTTATACCCACTCTGCTTTCAGCAAGACACAAAAACACACGAGTTTAGATGTTCACGGCGTCCACAGCTTAATACTATTAATAAAACCTGAAACCTTAGCCACATCTAAATACGTTTTATTTTCTGGTGTTACAAAGTGATAATGACTTGTCTAACATTTCTGCTTTCAGCATTTGGCATCAACAGCATTTTGTATCAGCGTGGCATTTATCCCTCTGAAACCTTTACTCGTGTGCAGAAATACGGACTCACCCTGCTTGTAACTACTGATCCCGAGCTTATGAAATACCTAAATAATGTGGTGGAACAACTGAAAGGTATTTAATTATCAGAAACAGTTTTGAGTTTTGCAGGCCTTCTGGAATCCACATTTTCTAGCATCTTGGCGGTGGTTTTTCAGCTTTGTACATAGAAGTGTAAAATTAACTACCATCTCAAATATAATGACTCTCAATTAGGGGGAAGCAAATAATATAAATTGGTATTAGGAATCTGATATGGCTTAACAAAACTGCCTCCATCAACTCCCTTAGAAAAGAACTTGCAGCTTGTGTGGCCAAAGGGAACCAGCTGGAATTTTACATAATTATGATGGGATTTATTATCTGTGGGGGGAGTGGGGACCATTATATTGATATATTTTCTGTACCTACCTGGAGTCTAAAGCCATCATTAAGACCAAGGAAATAAAACTGGATTCAACCTGGTAACTAAACATAAAAAAAAATAACTACTAAATGAGCACCCAGTAGAGTTTTCTTATTTTTTGCCTATTTCCACTTGTGTTTTTAAGAAATGCTGCCTAAGTTTAAGCCTTTTCTAAATGTTCTTTTTTTTTCCTTTGCTCAAGAAACTGTTGTATTGTTGGATTAATACTTGTTTTGCATATTTGCAGGTTTCTTTTTCCTTCTTCTAGAAGTCCATGAACTTTCTCTTCCATGTATCTTTTCACTTGGAATTCTCACTTCCAATTTTTCTGAGTTGTAGGATGTTTCTGTCTTCCCATTTGATCTTCCAAAGTACTAGTTTCAAGAAGTGCTACAGTACTCTTGTTTTATCCCATGCATCGTATTTTTTTGTTACAAGTAGCTTCATTTTTTAAGTTACGTCCTGCTTTGATTAGCTTCAGGGCTAACTTGCCCACCAACCCTTCCTTCATATGCTGCTGCGCTCATGCAACTGGCCTGGAACCTCTGGGCGGCCATGGTCCGTGTCTTCATCTTGATTTGATGGAGAAGATAGACTCGCCTAAGCGACGTGGATGGCATTTTGTCTCACGTGCACTAGACCTTCCTTTTTAACCTCTACTTTGTATTTTAGTTGAAATGGAAGACTTGCTCTTGTTAGAGGGAAATTGTTCAGTCTGCTTCGAATCCCATCCGTCTAGCCATCTCATGGACTTGGTGCTCTCTCTTGTGCTTTTGACAGTTTGTTTTGATTTGGATCATTTCCAATTTTAAAAGAAATCAAAATTACCACCTACCCCAGATCTTCACATTACCACCCAATTTTCTTTTCAGAACTAAAACAATAAAAAGTTACTGATCTGTGCCAGGGGTCAGCAAGACCAAGAGGCCAATTCCAGCATATATGGCCTGTTTTTTGTACTGTCTGTAAGCTAACAATATTTTTTACATTTTTAAAGGGTTGTTTTAAAAAGAATATGCAACAGGGACCTAGGTGGCCCACAAGCCTTACATATTACTAAATTGTTTTCTTTCTCTTTTTAAATACTGGTGATGCCTGATATACTATTTCAGTTTCCAAGATTAATTTAGGGCTCAGTTTCAGGCCTTTTCTCACTGTAATCTCCCTAGATGATGTCTGTCTGTGCACAGCTTCTCTAACCACCTTGTGTGGATGACTCTCAACTTGTAACCCAAGTCTTTCCTGGCTCCAGGCCCCTGTGGAATGGCCCTCCAGTATCTTTTCGTGGCTGTCTCAGAGATACTTCAAAGTCAGCGTGCAAAGCTAAACCCAGGGCCATCTCCATTTCACACTTCTGTCCTCTCATTGACTGGATCAACCATCCAACCAGTGACATAAGAAACTGGGGCACTGCCCTGACTCAGTCCTCTTGCTTACTCTCGCGGCAATCCAGTTAACCATAACAGTTTAATCACTACAGCTCCTGAGCCTACTGCTCCATCTCTACCAGTTTATCCTCCTACAAGCCTTTATTGCCTCCTGCTTGTATTACTAGTCTTCCTAGGTCCCCGCTAGTCCATTTTCACATCACTGCCAGAACGAGAGTTTGAAATGCAAGTGTGGTTACGTCACACACTGCTTTAAACACAGTGGTGTCTTCCCAGCTTCTCGAAGTAGAGTCTTGAGGGTTTGGCCCACGTGACCTTGCATGGTCGCCCCCTGCTGTCCTGGCAGCCTGGCCCGTTTGTTCTCCTTTCTCTGCTGCAGTTGTATTGGCCTTTCAGTCCTCCCTCTGGGCAGATGCTCTCCCTATCCTTTTGCACGTTTGATGCTGTGGCTTGTTAGAGCTAAAGTCAAGCCTTTAGGAAGTGAGAACTCCCTGAGGGAGTCGGGTTTTGCCGCTTTATGCTCCCATTGCACCATATATCTCACCTTCCTAGCAGTTATCAAACTGTTTCACCTTTATTGGTGCAGTGCTCATTAGATTAGCACCAGTCTGCGTTCTCACCGTGGATCTGAGCAGGAGAGCTGCATGTTCACGGCTCCTCTGCACCCAGTACTATTCCTGCTGCATATACTCAGAATGGGGAAATGGGCTGGGCAGGCTGGAGGGGCCGCAGAATACAGTGGTAAGAATCTGCTGAGGACAGGTAGTGGGTCAGGAGAAGAGAGTTTGTAATACAGCAGAGCAAAACTGGTGCCTTGTTGTATATTGCAGATTGGTTATACAAGTGTTCCGTTCAGAAACTGGTGGTCGTCATCTCAAATATTGAAAGTGGTGAGGTCCTTGAAAGATGGCAGTTTGATATTGAGTGTGACAAAACTGCCAGAGATGACAGGTAAGTGTGAATTAAAATATTTCCACTTTCATATATAAGGTCTGTCCGGAAAAAGTCCCACCATTGTTTAAAATAACTAGCAGTCTGTGCAACATCAGTGTCACCTGGCAGCCAAGGAGAGTGGATTGGAATGCGCATGCATGAATAATGACAACTTCACTGTACTAGTCAGTGGGGGACTAGATGCCACTGAGCATGCGGACTGTGTGGCCATTGCATTCAAAATGACTGAGCGAGTAGAGCCACAAATGTGCATCAGATTTTGCATTAAGCTTGAACATTCCTCTGCAGAAACTATTGGGATGATTCAGAAGGCCGCAGTGTGGGCAACTGGTGATTGGCAGCTACGTCACGAGAGAGTGCCCACTCACACATCATGTCTCATGCAGAGCCTTTTGGAGAAACGTCCAGTTTATCCAAGTGACTCAGTCCCCCTGCAGCCCATATTTGGTGCCCTGTGACTTCTGGCTTTTCCCAAAACTAAAATCACCTTGGAAAGGGAAGAGATTTCAGACCTTCAGTGAGATTCAGGAAAATACTGCGGGTCAGCTGATGGCAATTGGGAGAACTGTGCGAGGTCCCAGGATGCCTACTTTGAAGGGAATTGAGGCATCATTCACCTATATACAATGTTACGTGGTATCTTCTTTAATCAATATCTCTCTTTTTCATAGTACATGGCTGGATACCTTCTGGACAGACCTCATTATTTTTTCCAAAATTTGTTTTCTTTAGTAAAATGAGTTCTGATTATATTGAGCTTGGTTCATATAAGGTATGATATGTTTCTAACCTATGTTAATTTGACTTTCAGTCTCCTGTGGAAAAGAATTTTGTTCACTTTAACATATCATTGATTTGTCCAGATAGTATACTATTTTTTAACTAATTGCCTTTAGTTTAAAGTCAGTGAATTTCAAACGTGAGTATTGTGGTATATGCAGCATTCACTGCACATGATATACTAGATGGGCCATTCAGAGATTTGGTTAAAGGTTCTTTTAACCAAAGGGATTATTATCCTAGACTCTCTCAGCTTACAGTGCAGCTCTAATGTATTTTCTTTATTGCCACCAACATCCTAAGACACTTCCTAAGCTCTGAAGTGCCCAGCTTGATCCGCTGACGTGTGGCACTGTCCTAGGCTTGCTACCTCTAAACTTGGAACCATTTCTCATAATGAAGTAAAGTTTCCTTCTGAAGCCCTTGGTCTATGGTAGGAAATGTTTAGCTTATAGAAACAGTTGAAGCAGTAGGGAATTAGGCATTGCTAAAATGTCAAAATGATTATACCAAGTAAATATTTTAGATACTGCTTGCTATTTCATTTTCAGAGGTGGTGATGTTTTCCCAACATGAACCACTGACCGATTTTCTAGTCATCTGACACTTACTGACCTGACACTAAGACCAGCCCTAGAAGATGACTGGGAGGATAAGTGAAATGGCAAAGTGCATATAGTGCCTGCTAGGTTACAGGTCTTAAGGATACACCTACACTCATCTGAAAAGGGAAAAAGAGAAGAAACTCCTTCTTAATGTATTATTTGATTTTTGGAAGTATTACATCAAATAAGTTTATCAGTGTTTGGAATAACTTGTTAAAACTAAACATGAATTATTCGATTTGGTTTCTTTGATAGTACACCCAGAGAGAAATCTCAGAAAGCTATCCAAGATGAAATCCGCTCAGTGATCAGACAGATCACAGCTACAGTGACATTTCTGCCACTGTTAGAAGTTTCTTGTAAGTATCACATAATTTCTCATGGGCTTAAATTTGTCAGGGAAAAGACTAAGCTACTGCTTTAAGAATTATCCCTTTATTCATTGCTTTCCTAATTATTAATATGTATTACAAATGTGGGGAAAAAACATAAAGCAAAAGTTATGGTATGTGTTCCAGAAAATTTGGAAATGCTAGAAGGAATGAAAGTGTTCCGCAGTACTTACTCTTGAACGTTTCGTGTAATTCCTTTCACTAGTTTTATTTCCTACACATTCTTGTGTATATAATTAATACTATAGCCGTGGTTGTGTCTTGCGTTCCTTAGTCTTGCTTTCCTTGCTTCTCCAGCTGTCTCCTGAACGCCTAGGTGTAGGTGCGTCCCAAGCATGGGGCGCAGCAGT
This sequence comes from Mormoops blainvillei, assembly GCA_004026545.1. Taxonomy (NCBI): domain Eukaryota; kingdom Metazoa; phylum Chordata; class Mammalia; order Chiroptera; family Mormoopidae; genus Mormoops; species Mormoops blainvillei. The sequence goes on from PVJD01009668.1 coordinate 48,576, forward strand.
CACCAGACAGCACACCCACTGGTGGCTCACACTCATGCTCCCCCCATGTGATTGTGCCCTGTCTGCAAATATTTCTTAATGGTTTTCTTGGTAACGAAAACAAAGCTTCAATCTTCCGTAAGATAAACTAAAAGAAGTGCAGTATTTTCTGTACTAAAATTGAGGTTATGCTTTCCATTGAGGAAAAGAATAACCTAGTGATTAGAGACCAGGTGAAACTCCTCTCTAACACCATGAGTGGTTCAGAATGGAAGAAAACAGGAGAGTTTTATAAGAACATAATGTACTTTAATGATCTTATCCCCAATTTAGGTTCATTTGATCTGCTGATCTATACTGACAAAGATTTGGTTGTACCTGAAAAGTGGGAAGAGTCGGGACCACAGTTTATTATCAACTCTGAGCAAGTCCGCCTGCGTTCCTTTACTACTACAATCCACAAGGTGAACAGCACGGTGGCCTACAAAATCCCTGTCCTCGACTGAAGATGAGCCAAGAACAAGAATGTAGTTCTCAAATGTGTGTTTCCTGAAACCAAGTCAACGATAGTTTGTGATGCGTTTCATTGATTAATTTTTAGATGGGGAAAACTTAACCTTATATAATGAACTGTGCATAATTGTTCCATTTTTTGGCATCTGTTTAACTTTCCATAGAGTTGACGTGACTTTTTGGGCTCTGTTCAAAAGGGAAGCAGTGGATGACGTTAGCGTTGTCATGTCATTTTCTTTGAAGGTGGTAACTAGATGGGAAGACTTTTGCTATAAAGCTATAAAGGCTTTTGTAATCAGACCTTTTGGTCAAGTAGCTGCACTCAGAATATAGGTAAATATGAAACACAGCAAAAGAAGTCTGACTATTCAGAATTTTTATTTAGGTCCTAAAGTAACTGATAATCCACAGTAACAAAATAATGCTGTTAGGTCCTTTTCCCATTTATTTCATTTGTATAGCTTCCATATTGAAAAAAAAACAACTCTCCAATTATTTGATTTAATGTATATAATTTACACTTACAAAGCTATTGCTATTTCTGCTGTTTAAATTTTGGTGATAACAGAATTCTTAAAAATGTCTTTGTGTTTTATAAAATCAAGCTTTAAATGACAATGATAAATAAAGTTAAATGTGTATGTTTTAATTTTGTCTTAAGCTCTTTTCACATTGATGTGGCGTTACTCCAGTTAAACAGCAGTTAGGATGGACTGGGTGTCATAGTCCTCTATCTGCGGTTTGGCTCTCCTCTGTTCTAGTTACCTGCGGCTAACCATAGTCTGAAAATATTAAATGGAAAATTCCTGAAATAAGCAATTCAGAAGTTTTAAATTGTGTACAGCATGGTGAAACCATACACTGTCCCGCTTCATCCTCCCCAGGAACGTGCCTCACCCCTTTGTCCAGCCACTCCACGCTGTAGATGCTCCTAGCCCATCAGTCAACAAGTAGTCATCTCAGGGTTCTGTGGTGGACTGTCAGGGAATCACAGTGTTTGTGTCCAAGTCACTCTCGTTTTACTTCATAATGGCCCCAAAGCACAAAGGCACTAACATTGGCAATTCTGGTATGCCAAAGGAAAGCTGCAGAGTGCTTCATTTAAATGACAAGGTGCGTACGGTAGGCAAAATCCCAGCACACCTCGGGTGTGATGCTCTTCACCATTTCAGGTGTCCCCTGGTGGCCTTGAAGCTGTGAGGGCCTCCATGAATAAGGAGGACTGCCAACAACAAACGGCTTCTTGTGCCCACTGTGTGGGAGGGCCTAAGCCTGCAAAGGCAAGTCTTTTTTTTTTTTTTTTTTTACTTACAACTGAAATATTGATAAGTAGCTTCTCACACGCCCCAGCCAGGGACCTGACCTATAACCCCACATGTGCCCTGACCAGGAATCAAACCAGTGACCTTTCAGTTTGTGGGACAATGCCCAGCCCAGTGAGCCACACAAGTCGGTGAAAGTTGAGTAAGCCTTTAAGTACTTTTAATTTAATTGAGAGGCTTTGGTTATATTCCCTTTGTCACCTGTGTAAAGTGATGTATGTCATTTGGAATTAATTCGATTTAGAAAATGTTGGCCTATAGAACTTTTCCACTCAGCCTGTTAGCACAGTTTTTCTTTTATACTTAAACGCTAGGCTTATTCCTGTGCCTTTGGTTTCGTTCATACCTTTCTGCCCAATTCCCACCCACTTTTTCATAGTTTAAGGCCAACTTCTAAAAAGTCTAAATATTTTGTAAGAATTCAATCTATTACGTGGTTAGTATCAGATGCTGTTCTAGCTCTTTATATGAATTCGTTTAACCTTCACTGTTCAGCACACAGTCCGTATCCATTCATTCAAAAATGACACCGGGCATCGATCCACATGCAGAACACTGTGTGCCAAGTGCCAGGACCCACGAGACAGTCCCAGCCTCTAAAGCTTGAGACCTTGAGGAGAGGAGAGCCTGGCAAAGGGCCGAAGGGGTCAGGCGCGGGTCTCTGGGGCAGGGGGGCTCTGCTCCCTCCCCGATGGTCCCACCTCGCTGACCAGGTGTGTGCTTATCAATGAAGGACAGCGACCCCTGCCCTCCACTCCCTGTGCTGGGCACGCGGCTGCCAGTGTCTGATGGAAGATGTAGTGGGTGCTGTTGGACCATCTGGTGGAGGTCCACCCACAAACCTTTTCTCCCTGAATGAGAAAAGCAGTTAGGCAGAAATGGAAATGATGTTGAATTAGGTATGAGCAAGAGTCAGGTTTCGACACAACATGAAGTGCCTTACGAAGGGGACACAATTCAGATGAAAACATGAATTATTGGGCTATTCGTAACCTCAAATACATTTGAAGTATAGGTTGAGAAGGAATGCAGAAATAGAGGAACCTCAGTAAAAAAACGGAGAGAGTTGAACATTCTGGTTTTATTTGTAGGAAATAGGTTAAAATCTATAAAAAGCATTGAATACTCTGCCAAACGACAAGAAAAATGAACTGGTTCTTTCCCATAACCACTCACCAGCAGCAACATTCTTACATATTACTAATGACTTAAATTACTGTCATTTATGTCTTTGTTAAATGACTCTAATATTACTACTTTTAATTTGTGACTTATTGTGGTACTTTTGTTATCAATAAACCCACACACAACAAGTGCTGGTGTGGATGTGGAGTAAGGGGAACCCTCGTGCACTGTTGGTGGCACTGCAAATTGGTGTAGCCACTGTGGAAAGCAGTATGGAGCTACCTCAAAAAACTAAAACTATAAACTGCCTTCTGACCCACCAGTTCCACTTCCAGGTATTTATCTGAAGAAGCCGGAAACATTGATTTGAAATAATATATGCACCCCAATGTTCATTGCAGCGTTGTTTACAGTACCCAAGTTATAGAGGCAGCCCAAGTGCCCATCAATAGATGAGTGAATAAAAAAGTGGGGTACATTTACATAATGGAATATTACTCAGCCATAAAAAGGAGGATATCTTGCCATCTGCAACAGCGTGGGTGGGCCTAGACTCTATGCCCCAGAGGGTGTTAATGCTCAGTGAAATAAGTCAGAGAAAGACAAATACCATTTGGTTTCACTTACATGTAAAATCTAAAGAACGCCATAAACGAACAAACAAAGCTGACAAATACTCATAAACAGAACGAACTGGTGGTTACCAGAGGGCAGGAGGGTTAGGAAACTAGAAGAAAGAGGTGAATGGAATAAAAAGTACAAATTGGTAGTTAAAAAACAGTCACAGGGATGTAGAGCGCAGTACAGGGAATAGAGTCAGTAATACTGTGATAGCTATATCACAACAGGTATGGCACCAGCGAGTATCAGAAATGTCGAGGGGATCACCACGTATAGTATGTGATTGTCTAACCACCAAGCTGCACACCTGAAATCAATACAAAATAATTCTGAAAATAAAATGCAATTAAACATTTATTTTAAGTAAAGGGAATAAAGGTTCTCCAGAGCTGATGAATCGGTGCTGGAGGAGGTCCCTGAGTGACTGTCATACATAACTGGATGGATTACAAGCCTCTTGCTTCTAGAAGGAGTTTTCCTGTCTTCAACCTCTGCGACAGGGAGCGGCTGAGAATGGCAGATAACCTAGGAGTTGAGGAAGGTCGAGACACAAGTCTGCCCACATGTCTTTCTTTCCTTATGTAGATGCTGACAGATGCTTGATGGAGGCCACACAGTGCTGCCCCCTGAGCCTCCAGGCTACAGACACGCTAGCAAGCGCTCCCTGTCTCTGAAGTTCATGTCCTCAAATTCTATCCCTTCACAGGAAGACAAAACATCTTCTCCAACACACTCTCCTAGCTCTCCATCCATCCATCACGTATCCATCCACGTATGTATGCACCTACATATCTATCATCTCTCTGTCTCCACTTACCTATCTGTCACCTATCTATCCACCTATCTCCAAAGTATCCTCTAAACTCATTTCAAGGAAGCTCTTCAGAGAAGCCTTACTCGCCTGCCCTCCCCACAGTCGAGTCAGGGGTCAGGTCCCTCTTTAATATCTTGTTTCGCTTTCTTTGTAGTGCCTTCCAGAGTCTGGTCTCACATAGCTGTTGGTGGGACTCTTCAGTTTCTGTCTCCCCAGTTCAAATCAGGTTTTGTGAGAATTGGGTCTGGGTCATTGAGTAAAAAATTTTAAATTCCCCCAATGTGTGAGAATTAAGTGATACATCGGATACAGACTTTTTCCTTGAGGTCCTTAGAGTGTAGTATAAAAGAGAGGATATGTATTCAAGGAACTATTTACAGAAGACTATAAGGGAAGTGACAGACTTTGCTAGCGAGATCAAGTGTCAGTCGTCCCTAGTTGTCACAGATTGATGTCCTGGGGAGAAGAGGCTGTGTGGCTTCCTGAGGAAGCTGGACCTGCCTCCTTCCTGTTGCGTCACGGCTGCTTGGCTGAAAAGCCGTCCCTTGCCCAGCTGGGCAGCACCCCTCTGTACACTGGTCGGATTTCTGGTGGGAAGGGACACTGCCTTTACAGCAGGTGCTTTTAGCAGCCTGCTGTAGGCTCCATGAGACTCGGGAAGATGGACGCGTGGCAAAGCAGCCCGTGAAAAGATGTCAGCATCATCGGCCTCAGGGAAGTGCAGATTAAACCTACAGTGGGCTCTCACCGCGCAGCCATCGGAACGGCCACGATGCGAGTGACACCACCAGATGCTGCTGCGGATGTGGGGAACAGTCACTCACGCAGTACTGGGGAGGCTGTCAGACAGCACAACCCTCTGGGAATGGGTGGGCAGTTTCTTAAAAGAACAAGCCCTACAACTACCACATGACCCAGCAATTCCATGCCTGGACGTGCAGCCCAGAGAAAAGGAGGGCTCCCACTGACACAGAACCCCGGGCCCAAATGTTTGCAGCAGTCCAATCTGCCAGGGCCCCATACTGACCTGCCCAGCAGTCCTTCGACTGCTTAAACAAATTGTGGTACATCCACGTCGTGGGCACCATGCAGTGACAGAGTAATGGCCTGCTCACACCCTGCAGTGCAGACGCACCTCAGGTACGCCCAGGGGGAAGAGCCAACCCAAAAATGCTCCAGCCTGTATGATCCCACTGCTATAACCTTCATGACAGGGCAAAATTATAGACAGGGAGGACAGGTAAGCAGTTGCCAGGGGTGAGAGTGGAGGACAGGGTGGCAGGGGCATGTGTGTGGCTACAGAAGATGACACGAAGGATCCTGTAGGGGTGGCAGTGACTCGACCAGCGTTAATGTCCTGGTTGTGATGTGGTCTGCAGTTAGGAACAATATCACCACTGGGGGAAACTGGGCAAAGGATGGATGGAATCTGTGTTTTCTCTCCGACAACTGCATGCGAATCTACAGATGTCTCAGAATAGAACAATGCAATCAAAACTAAAGACGGAGACAAGTCCATCTGTGGATCAGGTCTGGCACAAGCCCTTGAACCTTGACATCACAATGGCCATCGTCTGGATGCTCCCAGGTCCCTTGGGCTTCCTGGAATTCTTGACAGTTTTCTGCTAAGTGCTGAAGACACATTTCATTTCTCAGGGCTGAGAACTGAAGAGGAAAGGACGTTTGCATCCATCAAAAAGGGCTTCAGACTTTTTGGTGGTTATTCAAGGTATTCCAGCATAGGTAGTCTTTGAATATACTACTTAAAAAAAATCTTTATTGTATTTATATCCTCCACCCCCAGTAATCACCACACTGTTGTCCATGAGTCCTTTTTCCTCTTTGCTCAATCCCTCCCCGCCAACAACCTTCCCCAACTAGCTGTCATCTGTTCTCCATCTATGAGTCTGTCTCTGTTTTGCGTGTTAGTTCAGTTTGTTCATTAGATTCCACATACGAGTGAGATCACATGGTATTTGTCTTTCTCTGACTGGCTTAGCATAATGTTTTCTAGGTCCATCCATACTGTTGCAAAGGGTAAAATTTTCTTCTCTTTCTGGCCAACTATATACTACTTTTCATCATGGAAATGGACAAGGAATCCCAGGAAGTGCTCTGTTATGTTTCTAAGTACATGGGCTAATTCTTAACTTGGGCACTGGTTCATGAAAAGCTACTTTATTCATTGCTGCTGAGCATGAAAGAGCAGGCTTTATGTTGTCAGGGAGGGGCAATTTCTTGGCTCCACGGGGGAGAAGTTTCTGTATGTCTTATGAAAATATCTGTGCTATTATCAAAGGCTTTTCATGTTCTGTTCAATAGAGTTGCCTCACCTGTTTTGATCAGGGAGTCCTGTTGGAGCCTACCCATAGCTCAACCAAACAGTAACTAGGCACTGTCTTAGGGTTAGAAACTTTCTGACGTTTCCAGTATTATGTACTGTTCTTTGAAAATTTCCCTCCAGATGTGATTACTGACTTAGCTGAGATTAAGGTCAATTTTCCAGAATGCTTAATTACCTAGATTTGTGCATTAACGTGAAACCTAATTGTCATCACTTCTTCACAGACCTCCATTCCATTTTATTTGTCTACATGAGGCCATAAATTGCCCTGTTTTGTTCTGATTTGACCTCCTTGTAATATTCTCTGCCTTTGATCTCTCGGGCCTCTCCTCCCAACAGCTCTGCTGTGACTCGCTGTGCTGCTTTTTCCTTTCCAGCCTCTCACAGCAGGCAGGCCCAGGACATGTTCTGGAAATGGTGGCCTCCTGTCTCTCAACAGCTATCTGTAATTCAGTGACACCTGCATTTGAGCACTGGAGCTCTCGGGTTTGAGGCTCATTTTTAGCTTTGTGTGAACGCTGACCTCTAGTACAAAACCCTAGTGTACGTTTGACCAGTTCTGACTGACTGTTCTGTGGTGTTTGCTTTGTTGCAAGAGAAGCCCTTCTCTGAAGCTAGACACCGGCCTCCAGAGCCCTGCCATACCTGAGAGCGACCGCTGCAGCCTGGGCCGCAGCCGCCAGCGCCCCACGCCACCCAGTCACACCCTGCTGCTCCACAGCCCTGTGGGACTCGGGAAAGGCTGGAGGAGGAAGAGGTGGCGTTTCTTCTTGTTGGAGATTTGCTGCTCAGATCTAACGCCAAGTAGGTCTACGTTACACATGTTCCTGATTCGCATAGTTACATCCTCACCAACCCTTGCTGTAAAAAAGTGTTCATTTCACGAATCCCATTGGAGTGTCAGCTGCAATTGTTTCCCGAGCCGGTAGAGTCAGGGATTTTGCACATGGGGTTCTTCGATCTCATTTTAGCTTTGGCATTTCTACGCATGGTTCTGAGGAGCAGGCAGTTCCAGAGTGTGAGCCCACCTAGCCTGGGCACCGTCACAGGCCTGTGACCGTGTAACCTGGGGCCCACTGGAGCGCTCCAGTAGTGAATTAACCAAGAGTGATTTCCATGTCAGAGGTCAAAGGCAGATTAGGCAGAAATGGTAAGAAAGCAGTTTCCCTGCTGACAAAGTTGATCACTTCCTCAGTCTGCAGAGACAAGAGGGAGGTATGGCCGTCGCTTTCTTATAGCCCTCCTGGCAACGGTCGGATATGGATGGATGGATGGTCGGACTGACTGGTTTTTATGCTGGGTTCAGTTGGTAGACTAATAGTTTTCCAGTTTTAGCCAGACTCTAAGGGAAAACAGTATGAACAAAATCTTAAGGAAGGAAAATTAAAATAACCTATGACTTAAAGACCAGGAAACTTTTTTACAAGTTAAGGCTGAAAATGTATTTGAAATTCTTCCAATCCAACCTTTATTTTGTCTGTCTCTCTTAAGAAAAAGGTTGTATAAATATTTTATAAATCATGTACCTTTGTTCAGACCCTCAAATACTTTTTGAAATAAGCAAGAAATGAGTAAATAATAAACAGAAAGATAATGTATAATAAATAACAAATATAATGTAATAAATAAACATAAAATTAATTAATGGTCTCAAAAAAGGTCTAAAATGTATGGTACGGTCAAACGCAATTCTCAAAGTTCAAAACAATGGTGCTTGCCATCAATGAAGTGTGCCATGGGCCTCGCTGGGCCCGGCCTTGCCCACGTCATCCCTGGCTGTGCTGGGCACAGAGTGTGATGGGGGAGGAGGCAGGCCACCCTAGAGAGTGAGGACTGGCATCTTACTGTGAGCACAGCTGCTCCTGTCACATTTAAGAAACAAGCTAACAGAGGTCTTGTTTACTTTTCTTTCTAGGTATAAGAAAATCTTCAAAATAAAAAATAAAGTTCCACTGAGCACCACGTGAACTGCCAACTGCACAGACCACGTGGGAAAGGCCTCAGGTGCCAGGAGGTCCTTTGTCGTGGGCTGGCCCACGGGGACCATGTTGGCCAACTTTGGGTAAGACTTACAGCTTGCTGCTGTATTTACATGCATTTAAAATGGAAGCCATTTTAATCTGATTGTATATTAAGCCAGGGACTCACTTTTTGAGCTCCCATAATGACATCTGTATATCTTATATTTTCCCCCAAAAGCTTCCTGTGTGCAAAAGTACACAGACTGCCAAAGGGTGGTTCCCATGGGGGTGATTTCCTTGGTTTGGATCAGTGGCTTTCAAATGGTCTCTACGAGCCACATGGGAGAGAGGACAAGGGTTGAGGGTCCCTCTCCAGCATGCTGCGCCCTAGTCCCCAGGGAGTGTGTGTGTATTTCTAAGTCACTGGGATATCTTTCTTGAGTAAGCACTATCACATAACCCAAGTAAGTTGAAAACATTCCTTTTATACTCTTAAATTAATTCACTTAAAATAGTATTTAATACACAAATGCAAGTCATCATGTCATCAAACATTGGGTGTCTGAATGGCCAAATACAAATGACCACATGTGGCATCTCTAGAGAGGGGATAATTCACAGAGCACAGGTTAGTTTTGCAAGGCACATCTGAGGCCAGTGTGAGGACGGCACGTTGCTGACCCCGGATGACCCGGAAGTGTTAATCAAGTGCTGATGAAGGCTCTCGCCTGTTCACTCCTTGCTCCCCTTCAGCACAATCTCATTATCACCATAATGAGGATGCAGGCAAAATGTTTCCAAGTTGTCAACATACTAAATTCTATTAGTGACTGTTGATTAAAAGAGATATTTCAAAGCTTACTGGGAAGAAAAATGTATTTACATCATTCTCAGCATGGCTTCTTTCCCACGACATACTTCTCTAAAGATTATCAGTCCCTCTTGCTAACATCTTCTTCGTGCTGCAGGTGGAAGGAGGTACTCTCAATAGGGAATATAGAAAGCTTTAAAAAGAGAGTTTCCAAAAACCACCCACAGATGTGGAAGACAGTCACGTGTGTGAGGTGGGTGGGGAAGCTGTGTAGAGATGGACAGGCATTTAGGACAAACCTTGTGCCCACTGCTTTGCTTCTCACTGCGGTGACTCCTCTGCAGACAGCAGAGGAATCAGAAGCTACGTCTGCGTACAGGTGTGGGGGAACTGACGGGTCTTCCACTGTCCTGATGAGACGGGGCCTGAAATGGGGAGTGAGGGGTGGGGGTAGGGTCACTGGTGGCAACATAAAATATGGCAGCCACTGTGGAAAATTTTGATGACCCCTCCATAAGTTCAAAGTAGAACCGACACATGACACACCAATGCCACCTACAGGGATATGCCCACGAAAAATGAAACATACAAAATATTACATACAAGTATTCAAAGCCTGTTGGAGGACCACCCTGCCAGGGGTCTGCCCTCCGCTCTGTCAGACACTTACCGAACCCGAGAGGTTCTTTCCTGGCCCCGAACCTGAATCAGTGAGACTCGGGTGTAGGCGTTCGTGCCTAGAACTCAGCCAGCCTCTCAGATCATGAGTAACTGTCAGGCCCGACCACAATACAGCCTGCCCACATCGCTACCTTAGAAATGAAGGTTGCCTCTTCCATTCAATCATGTTTAATTTGATCAGGAAGCTCTGGTGTGCTTTAGTTGAGCACATGCTAACTAAGAATATAAGGTACTTATATTAAATTAGGTACTTTAATAAGGTGCCCCCCAAAAAGACCCCACATGACAGGTGTCTCAGGGAAATGCGTTCTCCTGATCCTCACTGGGCTTTGCACACGGTGCTCAGAGGAGGACTCTGCTCCCTGCTTGCTAGGCCAGACGGCTGGTCTGCCGGGAGAGTGTGTCTGTCCCTAGGCTTCTGGAGTAGCTGCCTGGAGCCAACACCGTGCACCTGTGCCACCTTTGGGCTCCTGCACAACCTCGGGCTGCACTGCCCCGTCACCCGCAGGACCACCTACAACCTGGCCGCGTGTCTAGCTCCCGGCACTATCTGCCTGTCCGTGGCCTGTGGCTCCAATGGAGAAACTGACCTGACCGAAAAGGTAAGGAGGCCTCTCGCTTGGAAGCCCGGGGTGGGTGGGCAGAGTCCCCACTTGGAGTCTAAATTTGTGGTATTCACCCTGAAGGAACAGTGTTTGGAAGTGTACACTCCAGATGTCTAGAGCGGCAGGGTCATTCGGCTGGCCCCAAGGGCTTCGGGAATGTGGGTGGTTTGGGGACGAATGGACAGCCTTCGAGTCCCTTCTCCATTTCCACCCAGGACACGACGTACTAGGTGACTGAATGACATAGAGATAAGGTTGGCGTGACACCACAGAAAGGCCCTGGGCATTGGAGTGTGACAAGCCAGGTGCAACTCTCAGCCCAGTCACGGAGGACATGTAACCTTGAAGCCAGGGTCCGAGGGCTGGTGTCGCCAGGGCACAGTGGTGACAGCACTAGCTGCTCTGGTTTTTTCCTGGCTTGTCCTCAGTGGCTGGGAGATGTGAGCCCCATGGGCCTTCCAGTTGGCGTGGCCCGCTGAGAAAGGCCCTGGGCCCCCATTCTCCTCTGCTGAGCGGGGAGGAGGCAGGTGCGGGAGCCCAGGGCACCGCATGGGGCCCCAACAGGCCTGAGACGATCCCAGTTCTTCCCCAAGCTCACCCCGAGAGCACGTGTGAGGCAGGTGGTGTGAGGACTCACTGCCATTAGCAAACAGACATGTCTATCCCCACAAAAAAGCCCAGAAATCTCGGCTCTCTGAATTTCAGAAACTTCTTCACTTAAGAAGTGAATTTCAAAGGTCTTGTCTATTGGATGCTTTATAAATTGTAATAAGATGGTATATGTCATTTATACCTCAATAAAACTGGGAAGACTCAAAATTAGATAAAAATAAATAAATACAACTTAATATAAGAGTGTATGTCTTCACCCCAAACATCCTATGTGGGTTACTTGAAAATGATCTTAGTTGAAAAGATGTAACCATTGATATAAAATGTCAGCTGTTGAGTTAGGCCACAAATTATAACTTTATTTAGTCTACTGATTAAAAATATTTTAAAATATGTTCCCAGAGTTCTCTTGAAAGTTATTTCTTCGAGAAAACTGGTTTAAGAACTTTGATCAACTCTGAGTTTCTCTC
>PVJD01009669.1:0-60429 GCA_004026545.1 Mormoops blainvillei
ATGACTGGGAGATTGCTGTTGATAAAATCCATCAATCTTCCTCATATTTTGTCAGCTTCCCATGCACTCATTCGTGTGCATATGTATTTAGTCCTATGCAGTTTTACCACATGTGTAGATTCATTGTGAAACCACCACAGCCAAGAGCACTGTCATCACAAGGACTCCTCATGCTGACCCTTCGATAGCCACTTCACTCACCTTCTTTCTTCAGCCTCTGGTAACCATTAACTCATTTTCCAACTCCATAGTTTTATCATTTCATGAATGTTATATGAAAGGAATCATATAGTATGTAAGCTTGCGAGATTAACTGTCTTTCACCCAGCACACTTCCCTTGAGAGCTGTCCTATTTCTTGCACATTATCAGTAGTTCCTTCCTTTTTATTGCTGAGTAAGACTTAATGATTTGGCTGTATTATAGTTTGTTTGCCTTTTCACTTATAGAAGGGAATTTTGGTTATTTATAATTTTTGTCTTTTAGAAATTAAGCTTCTGTGAATATTTGTGTGTATATATGTATGTGTGTAAATCTTAAGTTTTCATTTACATTTTATTTTTTTTAATTTTGTTATTTCATAGAGGTATTCAGTACTTTTAGGTAAATAATAAGGAAAATACACAAGTTAGAAATGAATGGTAATTCTTTGTGGGAGTTATTCCTCTTGGTCAAAATAGGAGTGATTTTGACATTTATGTCAGCGGAATATAATTAAAAAACATAGCTTGACACATGGGAGCTTGTATATTGGGTATGTATAAAGCTAATGTATGAACACCATATCTCTATGCCAGCTTCTGATTAAGCTGCATGGCTGTGTTTACATAGGAACAATGTCTATAAACACACATAAAACACATGTACTTATAAACTAGCTCCCAACCAACATGCTCTTCCAATTGTGACATGTGCTAGAATTGAATGCCTTATTGCGAGTAAATACAAACATTTGCACAATTTCCGATAATCATCACTCTTCCCCAATTCAGAATGCACAGCAGTGTTAGATAAATAAAATTCTTGGCACATCTATCCTTACTCATGTCATGTCACTAAATGAGAAGCTCTTTGTATGGGCGATGATTGGTGAAGTTACAGCAACTGAGCAATCGTTCAATAATATTAGGAAATTTTTATATGGTGCTTACTATATACCAGTCAACTGTTGTAGGACAATGTTGCATATTAATCTGAACTAGTTTTCGCTGGAGCCCTATGGTGTATGCACTATTATTAAGCTCATCTTAAAGTTAGGATCACTAAGGCACACACAGTGATCAAGTGACTTTTTCAGGGGCTTACACTTAGTAATTGGCAGAACTAAGGTGGACTCACACAGTCGTATTCCAAAGTCCACTTCTTAACTACTGTACTGTTTGCAAGATTAGAATAAGTAATTCCGAATAAGCCAACACACAAAACTAAAATGTTTAAGTAAAATTGAAGTTCTGGATTCTTCACGTATCAGAATGAAACAAGAACTTACAACTTTCCTTAAATAAACTAAATTATTAAAGAAATGCCATGCAGTGGGCATTTCCAAGTGAAGCCCAAGTGCTGCTCCTTTTAGGATCAGGCAAATCAGGACAGGTTCACTTGGTGTCTGTTTGGAAACAGATCTGAGAAAACTCTTGAGGATGAGTTTATTCCAAGAGAAGAGAGAATTAACAGTCAAGCTTGGTAATTGGAATTGAGGACCAATTTTGGGTGTAACATTCTGCCTACTACTGAAATTTGCTTTTCAGAGTGATGATCATGAATTCATCTCAAAGAGGCCAAGGGCTGACAATAAAAATGGAAAAATCCATTCTCACTAAAGACTTAGCACTATATTAAGGCAGTGAGTAGCATTAAAAAGGAGCATGTTAGAAAAAGTGGAGGGATGAATAAGGTGGGTACAGGGAATATGTATGCTGCTAGTGCACTGATGCATTAATATCACTAGGAGATTTAAACAAACCCTGCCTCTGGTGCCATGGGAACTCTCAAGACCTTTCATGGCAATACCTGGCAAAATCTAGTGTCTGAGTCTCTGGTTGTGATGGCCAGGGTCAATGGCTTCATCAGTAGCATGAGGTAGTTCGCTCTGGTATTTGAGCACAGTGCCCTTGGCACAGAAATCAGCACCATGGACAGCTGATCCTGGCTCTGTGCTCAGGCACCACCCTTGCAGTTTCACGCTCAGTGAGAGGTTCAGCACTCCATACCTTGAAAGGGTGCTGAAGGTGTGTGGGGGAAGTGGTGGGTATCAGGTGGCAGTGGAAAGAAGATGCTTATGCTCATTTGAGAGGACGCTCACATGGGCATTCTCAGAAAAAAAAAACACTGGTGATAGGGAAGAGGATGTTTTATAGAATAGATATTCTGTAAAAGAAGGTAGGGCTACAACTAGAGAGGTAATGTTCATGACTATTAATGTGATATCGTTATTACGATTTCTGTGGTTCTGGCACGTTGATACTGGTAAGGGTAATCCAGGTTCCAAATGTGTTTGCCTTCTCTAAGAATACATTAGGAAGCTTTTTGTCTCACGTGTTCTTAATGCAGTCTTGACTAAAGAAAGAAAGATGTTTTTAGATTTAAAGTTAAATAATATAATGAATGAAAAATGTGTTTAGATTCAGGAACTGTACTCCACTTTCCATTTATTTTGCCTAAAGTATGAAACCGGTGCAAAGTACACACAATCAGTGCTTTCCCATGATTTAGATAATTTTTAAAAAGATGGCTAAGTAACAGGAAGAATTCTGGTAGTTGATTGCTGCATAACAAACAATTCAATCTTATTGGTATAAAAAACAACCATTTTATTATGATATTGATTCTGTGGGTAAATAATTCAGACAGGGCATGGCCACATGGTTTAGTATCAGGGTTCCACCAGAGAAACAGATATGTATATTCTTCGTGTGTATTAAGAAACTTTTTGCAGGGAATTGGCTTACAGGATCATGGGGGCTGGCTGAGCTCATCTCAGATCTGCAGGACAGGCTGTCTGGAAAGGCATGCTGGAAACTCTTGGGCAGGAGATGATGTTTCACTCCACAGGTGGAATTTCCTTTTCCTCAGGGAGGCCTCAGTCTGTTCTAGTCTTAAAGCCTTTCAACTAATTGGATCAGGCTAACCCAGATAGTTAAGATAATCTCCTTTACATAAAGTCAACTGACTGTGGATGTTAATCATATCTACAAATTATTATAGCAGCATCTAGATTAGTGTTTGATTTGTAAAACTGACCATCACAGTGTGTCTTTGCTCAACAATATCTCAGAATTTGTCTGGGGAAACTCAAATGGCTGGAGTAATCCAAACCGTGGGGGAACTGTCAGGAAGCTTCTTCACTTGTGGGTCTGGCACCTGACTTAAAGGCTGGGCTCAGCCGAACGTGTCATCTGGAGCCCCTACATGTGGCCTCTCCATCTGGCTGGGGCTTCTCACAGCATGGTAGCCGGCTTCTGAGAGCGAGCAAGCTGAAAGGAAGGGTCCTGAGAAGAGTAACAATAAAACCAGGCAGCAGGTGTGTGGCTTTTTGTGACCTAGCCCCAGAAATCATGTGGCATTGGGGGAAAATGGGGACATCTGTCATGGTGTCAACAATACAAAAAAACAAAAAATCATGCAGCATTGCGTCTGCACATCTGCACATTTTATTGATTATAAACATGTCACAAAGCCTGGCCAAGACTCTGTCTTTGATGGATCAGTGGCAAGGTCACAAAGCATGGGAGCACACAGGGCAGGGATGCTATCGCAGCCGTCTTTGGAGAATACAATTTGCTGTAGTCTATGAAAATGAACAATGTCTCTGCAACTTGTAATGACAGAAATGTTTAGAAATTCACTAGCTGGTTACTAACTCACCTCAGACCCTCAAAAATAGCAGAATTTAAAAGCATTAGAAATTGATCTCTAGGTATATTACTTTTTCCTCGGAATCAAAAACCTATCAATTTAGAGGTTTATTACTTAAAATGTGGGAATTTGGGGCTGTTCTGGGGCTAACCCACTTAAATTCAGTGACCTCTGGGAGTGGGGTAGATACTGGAAACTATGTTAATGATCTATTGCTATGTAACAAGTTACCAGAAATTTAATCTTTGAATAATTGAGAAATTCATTATCTCACAGTTTCTGTGAGTCAGAAGTCGAGGCATAGCGTGGCTGGGCCTTTTGTGTCAGAATCTCTCACAAGTCAAGGTTGTTGGCCAGGACTGGAGTCTCAGCTGAGGCTCGACTGAGGAAGGTGTCTCTTCCAAGTTCACATGACTGCTGTCAGGATTCAGTTCCTTGTGAGCTGTTGGATGAAGAGTTCCGGATTCTAGCTGACTGTTTGACAGAAGCCATCCTTAGTTTCTTGCCACATGGGCATCCATATGAAAGCTTGTCTGACCAAAGCCAGTGAGGGAGGCAGTCAACAGAGAGATTCTCTTAGCAAGATGGGAGTTACGCAAATCAGGGACATGACAGCACATCACCTCTGTTAATTAATTACTGCTGGTTCCAAACAAGTCACTGTTTCCACTTACATCCAAGAGAGGGAATTACATGAAGGTATGAATACCAGGAAGCAGAGATGATTAGGGGGTCATTCTAGTGTGTGTCCATCACAGAAACATTAGACTCAATTGCTGGAGCTATGGGGAAGTCCTCTCTTCCTGATCACAGTCTGTGGCTGGAAGTGTTTAATATAAAGGTGGGAGTGGTCACTTTGTAAGATATATAAACGTCTAATAACTATGTTGTATACATGGAACTGATATAATATGGAATGTCAACTATAACTTAAAAAATAAATAAAAATAAATATGGGATTGGGAGTCCAGTCCAAGACAATAATCACATTCCAACTGACAGGTGAAACAATAGTGAGAAGTACACAACTCATTTGCAATTCCAGGTGGCCAGGTGGCCAGGTGGCCAGAGAGTCAGGCCACTAGGTAAACAGTCAACTTCAGGGAAATGTTTCAGTAACATGTGACAGGGGTCAAGGGGCAGATTCTGGTTCCCAGAAGGACACTGACAGGAGTTAGCAAGATGAACAACATTTTATAGGAACCGTGGATCCGAGCAGTTTCCTGAAGTAGAAACTTGTATCTAGGAGAACATAGCAAAGACCCATTTATCAAAATCGCAGACTCAGGGGCTTTTACAATATCTGAGTTCCTACCTATGCTTAGAATTCTGTGAGGCCAGGGAGAACATATCGATGGATGCACCAATGGATGTATTAAAAGCTGATTGTAGGAGATGACAGAGCAGGGAGCTTACACATCTCTGGGAAGAAAAGCACCTATGGGCTCTCTCTTTTTTTTTTTTTTGTCACCAGCTGAGACCACCCTGCTGTGGCTGCCCCAGGAGTCTGTATAGTAGCCATGTGTGAGGAAGCATAGCAGTCAGTTGCGGAGCGACTGACTGCTGCAATGTGTAGCTACAAGTGGAAGCATTAGGTAGCCAGAGGTGGTTCAACTTGTACTTCTTCTGCTGTTCCTGCTGGACCACCAGGTGAAAATGTTCTGTTTGCATGCCAATTTTACCATCAAAATGCACAAATCTAATATTGACAGTTCTTTTTTTAAAAAAGTTTTTTTTTTTTGTTTTGTTTTATTCTCACCTGAGGACATTTTTTCATTGCCTTTAGGGAGGTAGGAAGGGAAAGAGGGTTTAGAGAACAGAGGAGAGAGGGTTTAGAGAACAGGGAAGAGAGGGAGAAAGAGAGGGAGAAAAATCGATGTAAGAGAGAAACATCGAGTAGTTGCCTTTCATATGCTCCCTGACCGGGGACCAAACCCACAACCTAGGCATGTATCCTGACCAGGAGTTGAACCCATGACCTCTCGGTTTGCAGGATGACACACAACCAACTGAGTTACACCGGCCAGGGCTGATAGTTCTTATTTTTAAAGGTAAAGCTCTTTCAATATAAACTCCTGAACCCCAAGATAAAAAAAAAATCACCTGGAAGCAGCCAAACTATTTTCTGACCTATACAAGGCATAGAATTTTTTGTGCATTCTCACTTTGCATCAAAGTATGAAGATAAAACTCTAGAATGCCTTCCAGGTACTCATACACAGTGAGAAATTTTATAAGGGAACAGAGTTACTTATAACAAAGTCCAGGAAAAGCCTTCCAGAACCCTCAGTTCAAAGCAGTCACCAGACTCTAAAACAAATGAAATTGAATAGCAACTCCCAGGTAATGTCAGCTGGAAAAAAAAATGACCTAGAACCATTTCTGATTTTGGCTTTATTTGAAAAGTAAAGCATATTCTACAGGAAGAGAAACTTTTTGATTGTGACTAAATAAAAATTTCTACAGGAGTTCTTTGTGGTAGTAAACAGTGTATATGCTGTGGGCATTTGTCCGTGGTTGGTGGTTCTCCAGGAATTTAGTGGCAACAGCTTTTAAGGCCTACATGCTGCGATACCCAATTTCTCAAAATTGCCACTCTAAAAGATAACTGTATATTGATAACCTCTTTTCAGTTATACATAATAGTATAGCCTAGTAAGACAGAGATGTCCTATTTTCCTTTTTATAAAGAATTTTCTTATTGAAGAATACCATATATACCAAAATTTGCACAATTAGAGATGTACAGCTAGACAAGTGATCATAAAATGAATACTTCCATGTAAGCACTATTCAGATCAAGAATTACAAAATTACCAGCGTCCAATTGTTGTACCCTCCTTTCTCTACGAAACAAAGCAACAACAACAACAAAAACACTATCTGGATTTCTAACATCATGCATGGTTAGGTCTGTGGGGAGAATGAGGAAGAGGAAAAGTGAAAAATAACTGTCCAGCTTCTTGCTTGGGTGACCAGGTGGGCGATGATGTCAATGGCTGATACCAGGAATACAGAAGGAGGAGGTCTCTTGGGCAAGGGGGAGGCAATGATGAATTCCAGACAGTGTTGATTTCAGGGTGCCTTTGGGAAATACAGGTACATGCCAGAGTATGCAGCCTGAAGATCTTGGTAAGGCCTGGAGATGAATGTGATGAGGGAGTTGTCAGTCTGTAATAGGTGGTTGTAAACACCGTGAGACCAATGAGATATCAGATAAGAAAACTCATATAGAGTGAGAAGGAGAGTGGGCCAAAGACAAAGCATAAACATAAGAAGGACAAGCAGAGGAAGAGAAATCAATAAAGGAGATCAAGAGCGCATTGTCAGATGTAGGAAGAGAACGAGGGTGGAGAAAAGTGATCAGACTAAGGAGTGTTAAAGTTGGAGAGATTTCTGAAATAATAAACGTGTTCATTGTATTTGGACATTAGAACCTCATGGCTTCAGCTGAATAAAAGGGAAAGAAAGCAGATCACAGTGATCTGAGAAATGAACGCACGTTACCTTTGAGATGTTTATATGAGAAAGAAAAGAGAGAAAAATTATAGGCCTAAAAGTGACTGACGGGCCGAAGGACATTTTTTTAATTATGGGGCACGTTTGACTGCATATGGAGAGGTAGGGTTGTATCGTGGAAGAGGGAGCTGGGCTGATCTCAAAGGAGGATGGGTCAGAAGGGGGTGAATAGATTGAGAAAATTTGAAGCTGTAGTTAGAAATTTTAGAAGAGGGTAGTGAGTCTGAGTAATTGCAGGATTCTTTGCTCTCTGAGATATTTGAATTTATATGGTAGCTCGCACTATTCTTATAATCAGAAAAGCAAAAAAGATTTTAAAAGATGCCAAAAGGAATTGGATTTTCTTTGAAGATTTAAGAGAAATTGAGAAAAGTCCTCAAAGATACGAAATTAGATATTGAATATTATTCTCCTTGTACTGTTGTTATTGAAATGAAAAACACTTCTTTGAAAACCAAGAATGAGTGTAGGGCATTATTCTGATTTTTTTTCTGCATTAATAGAGGAGTGCTTCTCTGGGGAGAAAATAGTTTCCTAAATATCTACATCATATCATTCCTTAGAAAACACTATCATAGGACAATTGCACTGAGGAATTTAATCATCTATTATTTCATTTCTCTGAATAGTATTGTAATATTATTTGTGCCATGATTTGCTTGCTTTAGTATGATGTTTAATAATTCCAAAAATAACTGATTGATTCCAGCAAAAACTTGACAAGGGAGAGGACTTGGCAGAGACACGCTGCGCTTCAGGTTTCAGTGCCTTGTGCCACCCAGTCATTTCCCCCCCTTTGCTGGGTTGTCCCTTCTGGTCTAGCTCAGAAGCTGTACAACGAAAAATGACAAACAATCCATTATAGCCGAACGATGGAGAAAGCAAGATGCTTAAGTAAAGTCACAGAAAAATATAAATTCATATAACATTTGGAGGGTTCCTTCCCCTTGCGCTTTCCGTCTTCCTGCACGGGGTGGACTGGAGCAGAGTACCCATGAGTCGGGTAGCAGGGTACGAAGAAGACAGCGCTCGCTCAGAAGTAGTCACGTATATGGTGCAGTCAGGTCCGATCTTTGCTGTTCTGACATGGACAGCGTGATGGCTAAAAAAAATTACCGTCTTTATCATGTTTTGGTGTTTATCAATATTGTTCAGTATATTCATACTGTTGTGCAACCCATCTCTAGAACTCTCTTGTCTTGCAAAACAGAAACTCTTTACCTATTAAACGACTCCCCTTTCCCCGCTCATCCCAGCCCTACGTAGCTACCATTCTACTTTCTGGTTCTATAAATTTGACTGCTTTCGATCCCTTGTATAAGTGGGATCATATAGTGTTTGCCTTTTTAAGAAGAATGTAGTTGTTGAGCTGTGTCTTCAGGCAGAGATGAAAGTGGCTACATATGTCTGTGGGTGAGTATATCGTGAAAGCGTGTATTTCCTTAATGTGTACTGAGATAGGTAGAAGCGCAGGCATCATGTCCCTTATTTATTTTCCTCAGGGGCAGTTTCCTCTCAGGTTAAGTGTATTTTGGCTGCTGTGTGTCTGTATCTGACTTTACCTGCTGTTCTCAACTTGGAGAAGATCTCTGGGCATCAGTTATATACGACTCACCAGTGTGAGTCGTGATCCAAAAGACAAAGCAGCACCTGCCTCTGGCCCAAAGGGAGCTTGAGTTCACTTGTTTTTACTTTAACTGGAGTTCAATGGAACGGGATATTTTGATTTGTCTTTGAAACACAGTTTTTTGTTGTTATTGTTGTTAAAGAAACAAAGCATTGCAGTGGGAAATCTATACACGTTTATGTAACAATGTAATAATGAATGCAGGCATGTATATAAGAAATTTAAATATGTGTTTTACTGTTGCATTGCTCTTTCAGTCAATAATACCATGTTATTAGGAATTAACAAATTTTTTTAAAAATCTATGGTATATAAGAGACAAGACCCAGACATAATTCTGGTTTCTTGAGTTTTGTGCTTAATCTTACTGAACAGTTCATGTGAATCTTTTTCCTGTTTAGGCAGGAGCAGACACCCCCTGAGGCACCGCCCCAACTCCATATGGCGCCTTAGTGTGGTTAAGGGAAAGGGGTCTCTTCTACAGGACACGTGACTTCTCTCTGACAATACATGGCCTTGACAGAGCAAAACACTTGGTCAATGATGATTTGGTCAACTGTGTGAATGATGGTCTCTAGGGTTAGGCAGTATACAACCTGCACAACTGTAGGCAGAGATCCTTCAAAAGCACAACGGCTTTTGAACAGAAAATGAGGCCGGCCACCTGAGTCATTGTCTGCAATGGCAGAGGAACCAATAGAAGTAGATGTGTCCGGTAGTTGTGTCAGAGGGCCAAAACAGGATGGCAGTCTGGAACCTGGGTCTCAATATCACGAGATAGGCAGAAAATGAGTTAAGTATGGTACCAAAATGGGGAACTGGGAGGTTGGAGCTGCCCAGAGCCAAGACTTGGGTGAACAAGTGGAACCCATGTATGCAGATATTTTTGATCAGGAATGTTGGTATTTCAGGCAGCTTTTCACAGAATTATAATCCCTGTTTTCCCAGGAATGTGTAGTT
The DNA here is from genome assembly GCA_004026545.1 of Mormoops blainvillei. NCBI lineage: Eukaryota > Metazoa > Chordata > Mammalia > Chiroptera > Mormoopidae > Mormoops > Mormoops blainvillei. Next base: position 9,961 of record PVJD01009669.1, read on the forward strand.
AATTTAAAGGATCAAGAAGAGGGTAGGTATCAATTAAGTTCTCAGTAGTAATAATAATAACTGACATTTATTTGGTGCTTAAGACATTTTTAATATATGGTATCTTTGAGGCAGAGCTGTTATTTATTTCAATTTTATAAGTAAGAATTAGTAAGTTCTTACTAATTCAAGGTCATAAGTCAGTGTATGATAGATAGAACTAGATTTTGAAATCAAATCATCCTACGTTCATGGTATTTTTTTAATGTATTATGATTTTTTTCTGATAAAGCTCTGCCAAATTATGCCAAGTAGACTATTCCCTTAACTTCCACTGCAGGTCACCAAGTTTATTTCCCTTCACATTTGGGCACAAAATACAAACTCCACTCCTCACCAAAGTAATATATAATAATATGTAAAATTATGTATATTTAAATTTATTTTATATATAATAAAATTATATGTATACAAGGTTGGGCAAAGTAGGTTTACAGTTGTTCATATGGAAAATAATACAATAATTAATAAATAATAATAGAAGAATAAGCTGTGTTTTGCATGCTTACAACTGTAAACCTACCTTTGCTTCACCACAGATATATTACATGGGAGAAACGGATTCCAGCCACTTGTAGGCGTGGCGCACGGTGCTGTGCTCTTCTCCCTCTCCCTTGCTGTCTTCATGGCAACACTCGGAGCAGCCTTGGAGACCACGCATTGAGGGCTGAAGAACCCCATCAATTTGAGCATATGAACAACTACACAGAAAAGGGTGCTACCCCTTTTAAGAGATAAACTTCTATTGAGTTTATTGAGCAAGAAATAAACTTTTATTAAGTTACACTAGTGATATCTTAGTAACATAACTCTCTTTCCATTATTTACATTTAGCCACTACTGTTAACCATTTCTCTCTTTGTTGCTTATCTGTGACTGAAGTTATTTAGGGTAGGTGCCCACCTTTTTCTTCAAGGTTCCTGCCACACTGTTGCTTCTCCTTCCTGCCCAATCCACCTGGTCTTTTGAAGCACATGAAACTAGGCTACACCACTTTGGGCACCACTTTTTTTTTTAACCAGTCATCTACTTCCCTCTCCATTACTTCTCCCATGCATTAAGGATTTTCTCCATTAGTTTACTCAATTTCTTACCATCACTGTTTCTGTGTTCTCCAATATTTAAATGTCAAGGATGCTATTCTTTGACCACCTCTTCTTATGTCTCTAGTTCATTTACTCTGGCATCTCAACTCCAGTAATTCTTGGACACCATTAGGAAACCAGGTCCATCGACCCTACTACTATGTTACTGGCCAACATCCATCTTTACCTAGTTAAGATTCCTCCGTCTATTGTCAAATAATTTCCATGTACACATGTTCAGCTCCCTTGCCCCATTCCTCCTACTGTTTTTGCCTGGAAAAATCCCAGCCCTCAGTAACTTCAGCTTTCTTCCTATTCAACTCCATGAATCAACACAACTGAATGTAGCTGGAAAAAAAAAAGCAACAATGCTTATCTGGACTAACTAAATTTATCATCACAGACCTCAACTACATTTGGTGCCTGACCCTCCTCTGCTTTCCACATACACTTTTTTTCCAGTGATTCTATCCAGGTCTGGGGCTTTAAATATATGACATGTGTTTGACTCCAAAGTGTATACCACATCGGGATACCCTACTGCCTATGTGCCCACATAACAGGCATCTCAAACAGCCCTGCAGCCATGGAGGCTGGATACAATACCCAGCATAGTCCTTGCCCCAATCTCCCCATCACGCCTGTAATATTAGTGAAAGAATAAAAAATAACAGCTATTTATTCAGTGCTTACTTTGTACTGAGTGTTTTATACAAAAAAATTAGTTAATCCTTACAGCAAATCTATTAGGTAATGCCATTATCATCATCTTTGCTTTATAGAAGATGAAACTTAGATTCAGAGCCCAAGTGACAGTCAGTATTTAAACCCACTAAGCAGAGGTTAGCAAACATTTTCTGTAAAGAGTCAGGTAGTAAATATTTTCAGCTTTGTGGTCTGTACTGTCTGTCACAACAGCTCACCTTTGCTCTTGGAGTGTGAAAGAAGTCATAGACAATATATAATGAACACCCACAACCGTGTTCCAATAAAACTTTATTTACAAAAACAGATGGTGGGTCACATTTGACTTAACATGTGGTAGACTGCCAATCCCTGCTTTAAACCATCATTTCTGTATTGTCTGGATTAAATGCATGACTTTACAAATGAGTGGGCCAATGAATGAATGAACTAAATCCTCTTTGGCGCCAGCGTTCCCTTGCTTTATTCTTCTCAGTTCCCTCATGAGTATTCATACTGCTAGAGAATCACATCACTGCCAAGGGGAAAAACTGTGCAATCTTTCCTAAAGGCTGAGTGAGGAGCATGAGGGGACAAACCTTACAAGGGCAGTGTTTTGCTCCTGAGGTGGGTCAGGTGAGCAAGGTTCTAGCTCTCCCTGGCACTCTGCTCGGATTACTAAAAGATCTAAATTTTAACTCTTAGTCGAAGGAACACGTTCCCTGCAGGATAAGGACCTAACATCTCCCCAGGACCTTTATGATTCGTCCTGTTTATAATTTTCCAGTGTCATTATTTTCTTCCCTTTCTGTGCTCTAGCAACACAGGAGAGCTTGCAAGTTTTGCATCAAGCAAGTTCTCCCTTACATCTAGGTCTTTTTTTTTTTTTTTTTTTTTGCCTGCCTGGAAAATTCCTAATTGCCGCCTTTCAGTGGCCAGGCTCACCCTAATTTGTTCTTTAGGAGTCTGCCCAGGGGCTATTTTTCTCCTGGAAGTTGTTCAAAACACTCAAGACAAGGGGTTGTCCAATAACCTCATGCTTGTTCAAATAGTAGCTTTGCCACTGCATAGAAATTCAGTTTTAGGGCCCCCCAAAACTGAATTTATTTATAAAAAATTCTGTATTTATTCTTACATGTTTAAACTTCAGTCACCTTCAAGGTACTCCTAATTCGATGCAATATACCTATTGAGGTTTTTTTCTACTGCTCCAAACAGTTCTTGAACTTGTCGATTTTGATGCCCTTCAGTGCTTCTACCGTTTTTTGTTTCACCTCTTCCACATCTGCAAAATGTTTCCCTTTAAGGAGTTTTTTCATCCAGGGAAACAAAAAAATGTTGCTTAGGGCAAGGTAGGGTGAATAGGGAGGGTGGGTCATGGTGGTCTTGCCATTTTTGGTCAAAAACTGCTGAACACTCAGCTCAGTGTGGGCAGGTGCACTAGTAAATCACCCATCATTGAAATGGGCAAAGGCGTAGAAAGAATCTCCCCCAAAAATTCACTGAAGTTGAACACAGCCTCTCAGCACAACACCAACTCACAACACCAGCTGGTACACTGATACAGATGAGTTCCTAGAACACTCACCTAGCAGGGAAAGCCTGTGTTACAAGGGGTCTACCATCTGGAAGATAACTCTGGGGTTTTTTCGGGGGTCCCCCTCGGAGCTCTTTTGCTGGTCTGTCTTCCTAATATGGTAAGTGTCTTGAGAGCATGCACTGTCTCCTACTAATTATTTTAAGTCCAGTACATATTACAGCTCCTAGCATGGAGTCCCTTAGTATTTGTTAATGAATGAATAAATGAATGAATGAATGAATGAGTGATGCACACCAGATTTTTCTTAGAGGTGGCTGAGAGAAGCTTTATTTCTGTTGTGTTCCATAATCTTCGTTCCTCCCCTCTTGATATCTGAGGGAGATGCCACGCTCCCTCCTAGCTTGGCAGAGTGGATAATTTACTGTGCCTTCTTCTAGCTGGGAAGCCATTAGTATAGCTTTTGTCTCTCGAGAGTATTAACCACCCAGAAAAGCAGGTTTCTTCGAAAATAAGATTGGGTAGCTGGCTGTAATCCTAGCAGTATACAAAGTCAGTGGCTATACATATAGAGGAAAAAGGTTGACCTTCAAGCCAGATTAATTTAGGTTTACCTATCATTTTTTCCCACTTTTTAACTTCTCTAAGGTTCAGTTTCCTGATCTATGGATAGGGATAAGAATATATGTCCTGCAAGAATTCAGCAGCGCGGGAAAGGGTTAGAGGTAATATACCAAGTACAATGTCATTATCTGGCAGGTCCTAGCCAAATGCAGCTGCAGCCATGAAATCCTGTCATAGCCCCTTGATAGCCCTATTAGAGAATCCCAGGGTCCAGGACTGATCACAAAACAAAAGAGGCTGCCTTGAATCAATTTAATGACAACAGCAACCTGTACCACAATGGCAGCAACTTCAGATGGAGATTGCACTGTTGGATTTCCCATCCCTAGAAGCGGGGAGGTAAACGCACAAGGCTGTGAAGTTCCCAAAAGCACACTTTAATGTGTAGATCTTGGCCACTTGAAAACAAGGTATGTGAGCCGACGTGCACACCCCCTCCTTAAGAATTTATCTATCTAATTTGTTCTTCCTTAATTTGCTGTTGCCAGGGAGTACATGGGACATGGAAGGCTGATTACTGAATCAGATAATATTTTTCTTCAACAAAATAGCACTGGGATAAGTGCTGTTGTCACTTCCAAATTCTTCTTGACATTGAAATTTACCAGAAGGTTATGGTCGACAGAGGGCTGACACTTGACAGTGTTTGAGCAGGAGGATTCCTTTCCTGATGGTTAGCATTACAGGTGTTTTTCATGGCTGCCAATTTCCCTAATGTCTTGGGTGCCACAAACTGATTTTCCTCTGCCAGCACATTTAGTTTACAAGATCATCCTCACATAAAACACTGCCAGTTACATTTTTGAAAACATGCGCAATGAAACCACTGACCGAGTAGTCAAATGAAACTTGCCATAAATTATTGAGCCTGTTCTTTGCTTTTCTTAAAATAAGTTCTTTGTTTCTTAATTATCTGAATAAATACTTTTACAACAAATATGAGTTGTATGGATCCAGAAGGGGGAGTAAGCAACAGAGTTTTGACCTCCCACTGCGATCAAAGACTCCCCTCTATTTAGTGAACACAAGTTGGGGCCCTTGTACCTTGTTCTACTACCAGACCCACCTTGGGATATTACTTGGTAAATCACAACCCTGTATAAGTTGGACATAAGGTCTCACAATAACTTGGACTTCACCCAGACAGGCCTCAGGTAGAACCTGCTCCATATGGTGATTTATGTAAGCACATCAGATGCCTTATTTGGTACCAACAGGAGTCTCTGTACTTCTTCCTGGGAGCACAAATAGACAGCATATAAGCTAGTCAACCCTCTATTACTTTGGGTACTATGAAGAAGAGAGAATGAAAATATAAAATGTATGTAACATTGAATAGGCCATCTTGTCTACCAACCAGATTTTTTTTTTTTCCCACAGAACTTCTAACATATGACAAAATCTTGGGATTTTTGCCATTCTGGTCATTTCTGGAGGGTTTCTGTGTTTGTTGTATCATCCTGTTTATTATCAGTCATCTAATGAACTGCCTGTGAAGCACCATGGCAGGGAACCATGGAAGATCCCAAGAAATAAGTTGGAGACATGATTCTTGCTGTGGATAACATGCCCACCTGGTAATAGAGCTGCCTGGGAGTGGCCTTCAAGGAGACAATGCTGAGAGAAGTAGCTCATGACCCCTTGAACTCAGATAATTTGAGATTTTGGAACATATCTCCAGGAATCTCATTTACACAGGACAAGCAAATTTCTTCAGAGGACTGAGTAGGAAAGAGGAGGGTTTCAGCCCTGGCGACACAGAGTCCAAAGCCCTTGATTATTTCTGAGACTGGTGATTGAAAACCAAAGTGAAAAAATATCTACAGTGTAAGGCAGTATATCGTGCGTGTATAGGTGTGCCCATGTGTGGGGCCCAGTAGGAAGTTACATTCTGGTATCTGGAAGCCTATGCCTGGTGGTTAAGGAGTAACCTATTGCAAACAGTCCTATGATTATAAGTCTTTTCCAAGATGTTCCAGGGCCTTCTTTTCTTGCATTTAATCTTCCTTAACATCTCCTACAGTTCTCACTGGAAAATGGAGACATTCAGATGCTTTTTAATACAGGGAACCATGTGCTCAGGCATAATGGGGGAACTTATTCCAGTTTTTCTCCTCTAGACCTAACTCTGAACTGATAACTTCCTCATTTGGGTTTTCATTTTCTATCTCAGAACTGATAATACTTTGTTGCATGTATGAGTTTAAACTTCTGTCTACTAGATTAGAAGTTTATTGAGGACAGGAATTATTGGTACGCCCCTTTTCACTTCTGTATACCTAGTGCCTAGCATAATGCCTCATACAGGGAAACTCCCCATTTAACATCTGTGAATGAGAATTCAGAAAGCTGTTACAATTACAGGAAAGGATGCACCTGAGTCCCGCCCACCCTCATTCTTTTTGGTTGATTATTTCTACATTATGGTATGTAATTAAATGTGAGCATAGACTGAGGGAACAAGGAATGCTATATTCTAAAATCATTATTATATGGTCTCAGAGTACATTTGCCATAGCACTGTTTCCCTTTTATAGTGAGAGCTTGATTAACGTTGTTTAGTGTATCTCTTCAGAATGCGTTTCAGTTAATAAAAGAGGAAGCAACTCTCGAGTGTGTTGGATGAGGGACTAACTGAACTGTTGTTAACATTTCAGTTGAAGAGTTTACACGTTGTTGAAAATCTATGTGATGTATGTCTTGATAGAATACATGTTTATTATTTTCAATATTTATTGACTGCCTACTGAGTGCCAAATATTCTCTTGGCAGCATGTTTATTGAATGAGCTCATAATTTAATTCAGGGATTTGGCTATGGGTGTAATTTCACATGATTGGACAGAAAAATGACTTCATTAATCAAATTGATATATTTGTAAACCAAAATATATGAATAAAAATTTAAGTTTCTATAGTACATTTATTATAAATATTAGAAGTCTAGTGCTCACTTTGGCAGCACATAGACTAAAATTGGAATGATACATTGAAGATTAGCATGGCCATTGCATACAAATAATGCAAATTTGTGAAGCATTCCATATTTTAAACATTATATTAGAAGCCTGCATTAGACTAATAGAAGTCTATATTAGACTACAATTAATTAATGAGTATTTTAATAAAGAACATTTAAATATTCATTTTTAAGCTATTTAGCTTATAGGATTCATCCTAAATCTACCTATAATTTGAGAACACGTTTAATGTTTGGGTTGTGTTTTGTTTGGAATTTGACTATTGTGTAAAATGATTATCTAGTAACTGAAGCAGTGCAGAACTTTCTTTACTTTGAAGCGTGCGTATGATGGGGCACATTTCTGCTGAGGTAGTTCAGAGTGTATTTTCTTTGCTCTTGTGTTGATACTGCAGAATCTTTTTTATTAAGGGAAACTGGTTGCAATGTCAGTTGTGAAGTAGGCAAAGAACTTTCAGCAAAAACCAAAATTCTCTTCTATTGAATTGACCAGAAGGAGGCTCCCTTCCCCCTCACTACGTAAAGTTAGCCTAAAAGCTTCCAAATTTACTTCTTCCCAGGCAGTTCTAATAGTCCCCAAGCATGCTCTATCAGTGGTGGGGATGGGGGCAGCAGTCTGAAATTTTCCCTGGGGGAACAGAATTTAAATTTGCATCACAGATGGAAGATTTCAGTGAATATCATGTGTCTTTTCCATTCGTCAGTGCATTCATGTATTTCTCTCCTAGTTAAATAACAATTAACAACAATGTTGGAATAAAATTCTCCTCATTAACTTTGGATTTCTAAACATTTCTTATCTTAATTCTCGTGGCTTTGTTTTCTCAATTGTTCTTGAATCTCTAATAAAATAATTTTAAAATATTATATTTTAAAATGAATTTATTAGGTATGTATATATTTTTAAAGTATTCATGTTTGTGTATAGAGTAAGAGGAGAGCAGATTTTGGACACTTTTGACAGTCCAATATGAAGTCTCTGTCAGTCGTGATAGTCATGTCAAGTGCTATGTCAAGACTGAGGTAATGGAGTATAACGGGAACGCCCTTAGGAGGGGCCCAGGACACCCAAAGCAACAAGTCCAGACACTTGGCTAAGGATTCCGCCTGGACACCGATATGAGTGGGACCTCTGCCCCTTGTGGGCTATGAGAACTCAGAGCTCTGACTGCCCAGCGCTCAAGGTTGGCTGCACCACAGTTCATGCTTGGAGCCCTGCTTGACTTTCACGCCACTGCATCCGTGTCACCACTGTAGCTGCCTGACTTGGGATTGACGCCCGACTCTCCACCTGTGGACACTACCAGTGACCAGAAGTTCATGTGGGAAGCTCTTGCTGCTCGCTTCTGTGACGTAAGCACCCCCCCCTCTCTGTGTAACTCGTGTGTGATTCTATTGGTTTATTGGGGAGGTCTCCCTTAATAAAGTCGGCATCGTGGACAGGCACAAACTCATGTGAGTGACTCCTTCCAGGGATGCTGCTTTGCTCACAACAAGCTGTAGTCTCTACCCACCTTTCTATCTTCGTCTCTATGTATGTTTTTATAAGAGACATGTTCAGAACATAGGATAATCACCATTCACCCCAAATCTCTCATTACATTGCATTTGGCAATGATCAGGCCACTAGTCGATTGAGAACAGAAACAAAAACCCCAAGTCTTTGGAGAATTAAGAGGGATGTGAAGATACAACCACCGCAGTAGGTACACTACATTCCCCATACGATGTGAGATTATTTTCAACTGATTTTCAGGTTGCTCTCCATCATTGTCAAGGAAGACAGTTAATGTGGTTATTGCAAAAACAGCATTGTTGCTTTTTCTCAAAAACCTTGCCCTTTAACGAAGGAGCAGAGCTGATTATGAAATACCCAACTGTGACTAATTTGGGAGGAGTAACATCTCAAATAGTCTTCTGGAGGTGCTCTTGGAGCCAGTGAACAGCAGAATGATGATGAGTTTATCTGTGCTAATTAATTGTGCCTTTGAGGGTTTTTTCCTGCACAGGGCACAGAGTAGACTGGCGCTGTGCTTCTATCCTCTCCTTGGCAGGAAGGTCCCAGTTACAGAGAACTGTGGTAGGCAGAATCATGACCCTCCAAAGACGCCGTAGTCCCTGGAACCTGTGAATGTTTCCTTACATTGTGAAAAGTGCCTTGCAGAGGTAATTGAGGTGATAGATATTACGATAGGGAGATTATCATGGGTGGACCCAATCTAACCATATGATCCTTAAAAGCAGAGACCTTTGTCTAACTGGAGGAAGATGCAACAGATGGAAAAGTCAGAGAATTCCAAGTGTGAGAAGGATTTGTTGTGCTGTTGGTGGCTCTGAGATCTAAGGGGTCACACGTGAGGACTGTTGAGAAGCCCTCAGAGCTAAGGACCTGCAGCAAAGTGGAGGCCTCAAGGAACTGAATTCAGCCAGCAACACGCTTGAGCTTAGAATTAGATTCTTCCCCAGAACCTCAGGTAAGGAGGGCACCCCTGCTAACGCTGTGATTTTAGCTCAATAAAACCCATGTCACACTTATGTATGCCCTACAGAAACTGTAAGATAAATTTGTTTAGGTCACTAAGTTTGTGGTAATTACACACAGAAAACTAAATCACAGGAAATATTTTGAAGGAAAAGGCAATTGTGTCGGGTTGTTACTTTGGTGAGGACTGTTACCATGAACCAAACCTCCATGAAGACAGCTCATGACTCTGGATGTTAGCCATGGAATATTAACAAATGGTGTAAAAACAGAGGCTTGACAAATTTATCATTTTATTAGTATTAGTTTGATGGCACTTTTTTTTTTTTTGGCAGATTTCACAAATTTACTGGCTTAAAACAAAACAAACATAGTTCTGTAGGTCCAAAGTCTCACTGAACTGAACATCAAGGTGTTGGCAGGGCCACATTCCTTCTGGACGCTCTAGGGGAGAATCCGTTTCCTAGCCTTGTTCAGCTTCTAGAGGCTGCCTGCATTGCCTGGCTTATGGCCCCTTCTCCCATTTTCAAAGCCATTCATTTAACATCTTCAAATCTCTCTTACACCTCCCTCCCTCCTATAAGGACTCTTGTGATTATATTGGCCCCTCCTGGACAATCCAGGCTAATTTTGCCATCTCACCTTAACTTAATCATATCTATGCAATCTCTTCTGCCATGTACAGCAACATATTTACGGATTTCAGAGTTATCTTTGAAGGGGAGCCATTATTCTGTCTACGTCAATAAGTGTTTGATGGCTGGGTTTCTGCTCTTGGAATACTCACTCAATGAACATTTCTACTTGGCACCCGTGCTATGCCAAGAGGAAGTCTAAACAACTATGTAGAATGGCCTCCATATAGAAGAACCCAGGCCTCTGTCAAACATTCCTGACTGAACTCCCATGCAGCAGCCAACACCAGCTCCCTGCCATGTGGACAAGACCACTGTTGACCTTGCAACCAGCTCAGAACCCCAACCATTACCGCAGAGCAGAACTGCCTGTCAGCCTACAGAATCATGGAAGTTACCAAATGGTGGTCATTTTAAGCTTCTAAAGTTTGAAGGGGGTGTGTTATGCAGCAATGGAGAATTGAAATAACACTGTAGTCCCGTTTATAATTACCTACCCAAAATGGAAGGGTTCTGACTAGAGGAAGATGAGCTCTTCTATTAAGTATTCAGGATGAAATAGATGACATAGACCAAATACATAAAATCCTTGGCTCAGGGCCTGGCACATAGTAGGTACTGTAAAAGTATTAATTATCTTTTCCCAAGTAGTCTTTTTGCTGCAGACATTGCCACCTGCCTTCCTATTAAAAAAGAGAGGACTTCTTTCTGTTAGAGAAATGTATTCAATGTGGCAAAAAAACAAAATATAATGTATTAACTGATAATTTTGCTTGGTGGCACATAATTCAAAATTATAAAGCCCAACCTAAGCAATGTCTATATTTGTTCCAAATACAGGACCCAGCACAAATAACATCCCTTTTTAATTACAAAAATCTTTTGTTACAAAATCATAAGCATGTAATTCTGTAACATAGTAATATCACACCCAAGCACACCCTATGACATTTTAGGTGAAATGTTCAAATTAAAACTATAAATTATTACACCCATATTATTACCCTACCAACCACACTCAAGCAGGTGTTACTTCTGCTGGACCCTCTATAGCATTTTCAGAAAATACATCATAACTAATTTCAGAATATGAAGTAGAGTCTTGCAGTTCATATTGTTTAATTGCCTTGTCACACAAGACTCTTTGAATTTTTCTTAGTTTGTTCAATTGCTGTAAATGATTCCTGAAAGTAATATAATTATAACTTGTATTGGTAAATGCATTCATAGAATTCATGGAGCAAGCTGAATTCATTAGGAGCCAAGATGATTGCCATTTGAAAACGGTTAATGGTGTAGCTGATTAGAATATGTTGCAAAAAGTCATGATTTAATTTCACATCACCTAGAATAATCTAAGGCCATGCGTGTTAATGGCAGTTTTGAGGAGCGCAGGGTCGACATGTTTTTCTGAGCTAAGAGATATGGCCGTGCTGACTCAATGAGAAATTCACATTTCAGAATACATGAAGTAAGTAACACAATGTGACCTCCTGTGATGAAATTCACCACCTGAGTATTAAAAATGTGAGAAAAGTTTACAAGTAAGGTTTAAGCTCATTAAAAGCAATGTACTGTGAGATCCAGGAGGAAATCCAGCCAGTGGAGGCTTTCAAGTTTTCATAGCAAACTTCTTGAGTGAATTATGTTCACTACATGAACATAATTCATCCATCCCTCCAATGAAATGCGTTGAGGCTAGACAGATTCTCTAAAAACTCACAAACCTGTCAGGTCATTCCCCTGGTTAAAGCTCTTCAGTGGTGCTCACTTCTTCCATGTAAAGTCCACATTTCTCAGCTCGGCATGCAGGGCTTTGTGTGATCTGCCGCTGCGGACTCTGCAGTCTTATCTCCTGACAGTTCTTCAACTTCTGTGGCTCCAGAGATGGAGAAGCGCTTGTAATTCTCTTTCGGCCACATGGCCTGGCTACTTCCTGCTCACCTGTGAAACCTTGTTTAAATGCCATTTTATCTAGGAAGCCTAAGAACAACTCCATGTATCGTATGGTAGTTCAGTTTTACTCTTTTGATAGCACTGATTGAGCTATGTACACAATTGTGCGTGTTTGTTTAATTGTCAGCTTCCCTCTGTTGAGCATATGTGCCCTGCAGGGACTACTGTGTCAGGTTCATAATGGAATCTTATGCCAAGTTCAGTGCCCGGCACGTAGAGGAACTCCATACAAACTCGCTGAACGAACGACAGAAGTATTTGTTCAAAGGGAGCAGAATCTGAAAGAACCGTTATCAGTGCCTGGAGTTTAGTAGGCACACAGGGTACATGTTCATTCGTTCGTCCCTCATGGATCAACACCACAGGATTCATCGTTAGTCATATGCCATTTCCCACTGGTTTCCCATGTGTTATTTACAAAGGAGTAAGCTGTTTAACTGTGTGTTAACATCTTATGAAGTAATTTTCTTGGCATAAAATAGGCCGGATTCTCTAAAAACTGAAACTGCAGTTTCTCATTTCTAGGCTTTTCTGTATGTCTTACAATTTCTAATGTGCTCTAGTTCAGGTCTGGCTGGCTCCGTGGTCTAATTTAAGTCTCAGAGCAAATGGTTTCTCCTCAGAGAGCTTTTCTTGACCGCTTAATCCAAAATCTTCCCCTTCTTCAGTTTTCAGTTGGGGATCTCCAATAACAATCGTATCAAGTAGCTTTTGTGTTTTTCATTATACTTATCACTCCATAAAATTATCTTGCTTCTGTATTTCTTCTACTTATTGACTATAACCACCTTTTAGAATGAAAGTCTGTGAGAACTTTGATGCCCCAGTACTTTGAACGCTGCCTGGCCTGTGGTAGGTGCGTGCATGTATGTAGTCACCTTGTAAGAGGCCTTCCTCCAGCCTTGTTCTGTGGGCCGGTTTTCCTCCGGGTCATCTCAGCGGCCATTAAGCAAACAAAGGCTCTCACTGGACAGATATGGAAATGCGTATGAGAGGTGATACGACATTTGCACATCCTATGATGACTTTCTATCAAGTCAACAGAACAGACATCTGATCTTATTGTCATAATTGTTAGTGACTTCTACTGGGGAAGAAAAAGAAACTGGCCAAACAATCTTGTGTAATTGATTAATTTTGGAAAGTATTGTGGCAAAACAATAGATTAAAAAAATAAAGAAGAACACGAGCAATATTAAAGTATAATAAATTTTCCCAAAATTAGGTTCTGGGGGAATAGTCCCCTTTCATTTTCTTGAGGGGCACTGTGCCCTTCGCCCTGACAGGAGAGCAATATCGAAGGGAAAAAGTCCTGACTTCCTCTGCACCCTTTACTAGTTTTTATCCTTTGTGAGGGAAAATGACATAACCGATAGGTGAGATGGGGTCAGAAGTCCTTCACTGGCTCATGATAATCAGTGGACAAAGTCACCACGCACACCCTCTCTGGCGCTCCACAGGTGTTACAGTGCCTGAGGCCCCCTGCAGGTGTCTGGGTGAGAGAGCACCGCAGATGAAGACTTCCCCAAAAAAGGCCCCCAAAGTCTAGATTTGGGGAAAGAGTAAGCCATGTATTAGGGAGCTTTGCTACGTCTCTAATGTAGCCAAAACCGGAGAATGCTAAGTACATTTGAGAATTTATTTTGATCCCCACCTAGTCTCCTTAATCTGTTTTTCAAGTTCATTGGAACCTATAGGGGAAAGGATGAGAGAGCAGTGTTTCCAGAACTCACAACACCAATAATTCCACTCCCTTCCATAAATAAGAACATTTCATGGTTTTTTTTAGATGAAGAAAAATTTAGATGAAGAGAACATGAGAATTACATATTACTACCATCAAAGAACAACACTGGAATAATAATTTTTTCAAGTAAATAAAATATGTGGAATTTAGAAATGGCTTGTATTCAGAATCTGAAGTTAGGACATTTAAACGATACTGGTAGCTCTGTGGTATTCCTACCATGTGAGACCTGGGGTAAAAGGTTGTATTTGACTAGAATCAGCAAAGGATTACTGAGTAAACATTCCTGGTTGTCAGCTATTAAGCAGTGTATGGTTTCTCTTTATTTTTACTAAGTCTATGCACTTCTGCAATGTAATGGCGGACACTGCTTGTGAGAATTGCTATATTTCTGTATTTGTTTTAGAAATTGACACCTCATAAACATCAAATCACTGTCCATTGGTACTGTTTTGATATGTTGAGGAACTTAATAATCATTACCATTATCACCTTGATATTCTTTATAGAGAGGTGGGAAATAAAATAGGGTTATCACTTTATTTTCACTTTAATTTGGCCCCACTGTGAACCCCTAGGACTCTTCTAATCTCATTTGATTTAAACAACAGGTCAATATACTTTAATAGCTAATAATATAATGTAAGAACCCCTTGCAAGCTGACATTAAACTCTTCTTGCTCATGAAGATGTTCAAGGAAAAGTACTACTTAACCAATGAAGTGGAGCTCCACTGGTAGGAAATGACAAAGGAACAGAACTACCTTGTCTTAGCAAAAAGCTACTGATCTTTTAAACTTTAAGAACAGACTATATCAAAAGTTGTCTAATATTTTGGAAAGTGAAAGATTTTAACACATCATTATCTTGTTTATTTTAGTTCAGCTGGTGACATTTCTCGTACGCCCTCTTTTAATTCTTACCATCTTCTTACTACGATCTGCAAAAGGGCTGATAAATACGGGTGCAGACCTTTGTTTTTCCTTTTTTCAGGCTTACAGAATCAGAGGTTAAATCTGCCCATTTTGTGATCTAATCGATTTTCTTTGGTTTAACACCAAGACTAATGTATCCCTTTCTTAGGCTCATCTAGTTTATCTGAATATAAAGTTTTAGTCATTCATGTAAAGCCTTTCAGGCCAGTTTTATATTTGAAAATGGGTCCCAGCTGCTCTGGCTTCCTTAATCCCTCACAGAGAGGCCCATGCGACAGCAGCTTCCCTGGGGAGGTTGTGAGCAGAAAGCTCCAAAGCTTTATCTCCTAGGTAGGGAAATGCTATGCCAGGCAGTATTATCTTGCTCACTTTCCCAGCTGGCTAGTTAAATCAATATCTATTTTATATTTGTTATGAATAGACATAGGATATGAAAATAGTATTTATAAAGTTCAACCTATCTCTCTACTGATTATGGAAAATATCATGCAATTAGTATATCTGAAACTTCCATCGGGTCCTAGCAGGTAGTAAGGATTCAGTAAATATTGAATGAATGGGTGACTACGTGAAGAGTTAAGAGTTTTAAGTAGTGAATATAGGGAATTCTCTGAATGAGTTTTAAAATTTTGCCATATTTTATTTTTAAAAGAAGATTGAAAGCTGTCAAGTATGTGACTTATGTCGTATATTTTTAAATCCAATCATAAAGTAAACCCATATGGACTTGTTCTCTATATTCTTATAATTAGATAACCTTAGTTTTGAACCTGCTCTCTAACAATCTTTAAATTGTGCTCTCTTATTTATCTTTGTTATTATTAAATAACTCAATTTCACATTTAGAAGTTTTTAAACCAAGGAATTCATAGCACAAATTTTGATTTTTAAAAAAAAATTTATTATTTTTTTTGTAAAGAAATATAGTTCAGCTACTTTCAAGTACAGCATTCAGGCATCCAACAAAAATGTGAACAAATGCTTTATTTTGGGGGGCATATTTTATTGATTACACTATTATAGTTATCCAATTTTTTTCTCCCCTTTATCCCCTCCACTCTGCACCCCATCCCATCACCTCCCCCCTTAGTTCATATCTATGGGTTGTACATACCAGTTCTTTGGCTTCTCGATTTCCTATACTATTCTTAACCTCCCTGTCTATTTTGTTTTGTTTTGTTTTGCTTTTTATCAACATTTTCCCACCCCCACCTCCCACCCTCAATCCTTCCCCCATTTGGCTTTGTCAATGAGTCCTTTAGGCATTGAACAAATACTTTAAACAGCCCCAGAAAATGTCCCTGCCAGGGTTCAGCCCCGAAGGGCAGGATTTTCTCAGACCCAGCAACCAGAGGGGATCCCTACATTGCAGCAGAGGAAAGCTGACGCGGGAGTTCAGGAGAGTGGCATGAGGGGCTCAGCAGCAGCCGGCCGTGGAGCTCTCTGAAGAGCCTTCTGGGAAACTGGTCCCCTTTTCCTCCAGGCTCCCACACAAAGAAGCTGCGTGAGGCACAGTCAGCCAAATCTGGAAGGGTTCCTGTTGATTTTACATCTCACATGGAGGGTGGTGTTCCTGGTAGGAAAGGACTCTTACAGTAATTCCCGAAATTTGTCTACTTTGGGAGAAAACAAGAGGAGGGTGTGAATATTGGTGGAGGTGGAACAAACATTAGGGATACCTCAGGGAATGGGTTCGGGAAATGTCAGGTAAAGGCCTTGGTTTCCTAGTTGAAGCTAATGTATATTTAATAACTGACCAAAATATTTACTTACATGACCACCTCATTAGTTCATACAGAAAAGCATATGAAGCAGGTAATATTATCTGCATTTGACAGATGAGGAAATTGACACACAGCGAGATTAAGAAATTATAGATTTTATAAACACGAAGGCTAAGATTTGAACCCAAGGAATCTGACTCTACAGAACCATATTATCATAAGAGTGCCTCCCTAAAACCAGTGTTTGTCATACTAAAAATCCCAACAGTAAAATTGATAAATTGGAGCTGATCCTTTTAACATTAACTGTAAATTTCCACAAGGTAATTTTCAGTTAATTATAGAATATTCAATTCTTTTCAGAGCTATCCTGCAATAAGTTCATTCTTTTCCACATTTTAAAATAATTGTCTTCAATTTGTGTCTTAGGTTCAAAGGTAGGACAAATTTTTAATTTGAACATGTATATCTATATATGCCATATAGTAATTTGTTCCAGAACAAAGTTTTAATAATAATGGACTCAATTCCTATATTTTAGATTATATCAGTGATGTATACAATATATACTTTATTTATACTCAGAGAATGTTTATATTCTTCCAATAATATGGTAAATATTAAAATAACCAATTTGGAGTAATGGAATTGAAATTCTCAAAGATGACATTGGAACTGGCCAAGTATAGTAGAGAATGTGATTTTGAATGGAATTTATCAAAATGTAGATAAAGTAAGCATCCTGAAGCTTTAAATATACTCCTGAAATAATGGCAAGCAGACATTTTGCCAGTGCTAATTTGTGTTATTCAATTGATTCAAGGTTTTTTGGACATTCTATTGTTACTTCAAGGGAGAGCGTAAGTGGGATAGGGAATAGTGAAGCTTTCATCTGGATATTATAGTCAGGAATCACATCACATACTAGTTGTACTGCTTAGACAATGCAGAACCTAAAGTACCTTTTCCAAAAATCTTAATCTAAGGTATCTTTCCCTATATATAGAAGTTGAGACTTCTTTTGTATGATCATTCCTTGGTATAATTACATTTGAAACTTTTACATGTACTCTGCTATTTAAAATATATTCCTTCATAGCTGAAAATTTTCCAATTCAAAATAATCTTAAAACTTAGTCATCTTCTTTTGAACATTCTAAATGAATAAAAGATTATTCTCTCTTACTATTTATTACTATCTGTCTCTAATTGTACACCCTCTTAAAGCACATCGTTGAGTGAGGATAAAAAGGAGTGCACTATATTTGTGCAGTAAAGGCATCAGATTATCCTGTGTTCAAGAGAGAAAAAGAAACTTTTGAAGACAAATGGTGTGATCTCATTTTTCATCCTCATTGTAAGCTGACCATAACAGTCAGTGTTTCCATGGCTGTCTGAGCACCCGATTTAACTTTCTCCTTTACAACATATCTTGACTAGGTTTAATGACATAAAGGGTAGTTGCCCAATTCATTGCTCTCAGGAGAGGTGGCTTCCTGTTTTTTCTGCAGTTAGAAGACCAAATCTTGCTTTTTTACATTCATATCATCCACTAACTGTCAATACAAAGCCTATAAATACAGAGTTTTGCAGAAGAGGATTTTAGACACGTGGCTGGTAGAGTTTAGGAGAAGGAAGTATTATGTACCTCTGTACAAAAATTTACAACCGTTGCTTAGTTAATTCAGCTCTTGACCATGACTTCAATTTGTTTCAGTAAACCTTAGATGAGGAGGGGAAATAAGCTGACATCCTGCCATCTAACCTCTTTGTGAGTCTTTAAAATAGATCAAACGAAGGGGGGGGTCTGTTGGTTGCTGGAACAGTGAGAATAAACAGAAGCAGGATGGTATAAGAACTGGAAAACGAGCTTTGACACCTTCTCGGTGAGGTCGAAAATGGGTGATTCTTCACTGAAGAAGATAATAGGAGATCATAAATGAAGTTCATGACATCCAGTGGGAGGTATCTATTATTATTCTCTAGTATCTTGAAACGTAAATCATTAAAGTGTATTTTTGGATGGATCACCAAGCAGGTGAAAGAAAACCTTAAACTACTCCCCTTCTCTTCAGTAGTAAGCTGAAGGGACGAGCTGCTGCTTCTCTTCTTGCTGGTTGAGTGATTTCACTGAAGAGCAGCCTCATTTGGTTCTTACCTGGTTCCTTCAGTTTTCACCTTACTAAGGTGCTGTCTTGTGGTAAACAGGGAAAGCTGTAGGTTTACCTTTAACCGAACTAAGCGGAGGCCGGATAGAACTCTGACTATTCTATTTTTGCCTGGCAGCACATGTAGTCTAACACTGGCGAAAGCCAGAAATGTGGCTAAATGCCGAGGAGGAGTGGACGGGAGGGGAAGAACAATCTGAAATTTCACCAATTTACTGTATTACTGTAAGAGACAGCCTTTCAGGGTCACACAGTGTCAGGGAGCAGCTCACTTGGTTCAACGCAATGATAGAACAGAAGTAAGTCTTTCTCAGAGAGATTAAGTAAAGGGCGCTCACTAAAATGTGCGTGAAGCTGGTGCATATATGTGCGCACACACACGAACACTTATACACACTATATATATGTTATATATCTCATACATATAATGTAGTCTACCGCCATGGATACCAAGTGTAGGTTCAGTCTTGCTTTTATGGTCCAAACCCATAGGTTGAGACATCTAGACTTATATATCCAGCTCTTTCACAAAATGGGACTCAATTTTTTTGTTTCCTAAACTTGTTTCCTTCCTCTATTATTTGGGATACTTTCTTTCTCGAGTAGAAACAACTCAGTGTCTTAAACTATAGGAGATGTGTCATCTAACATTCTGGCTGGGGGTCCAGGGCTGGTCGATGCAGCAATTCAGAGATGTCACCATTTCTTTTCACTGTGTTGTCATTTTATCCTAATTGGCTTTGCCCTCCGATTGACCACCCTCTTGTTCATAACATGTCTGTAGAAGTTCCAGCCATCACATCCAAACAGTGTTCAGAGCAATAAAAGGACTTTCTTTTGTGTCTCTGTCTTATAAGTAAGGAATCCTTTCATGGAAGCTCTTTACAGCATTTCTCCTTGCTTCTCCAGTTCAGGACAGAGTCACAGGTCTGTTTCTAACGCAAGCATTGGTGAGTGGGATGGGATTATGATAAGGGGCCCAGGCCAGGAATTCTCACCAGGGGGTGTATTGGTGCTTCAGGCAGGGCAGTTGAAAGCCTTACTTTGTGAGCCTGTCCCTTGTACCTCAAAATGCTACCATTCTGGGATCCTGAATGAAAAATACAAGTAATTCTTTTTAGTCACTAACAAAACCCCAAACTTCCCAACCTTATATTTCTCAAGAACCCCCAGGGGGTAGGAGCATGTCCTATTTAGGACTACTGGCTTAGATTAATCATTTTAAAGGAATGCATTGGGGAATTAACCACAAAGACTCTAACACTCTCCCCTTCATGTTTCCCCATTTTGACATTCCCTTTGTTATTCTAGCCAGAAACTGAAGTGGCATTCTTTAGACATGAATCTCCTCCACCTACGTCTAATAATAACCAAGTCTGCTAAAATCCACTGTAACTCTGTCCAGCCCTCGTGACCACCTGTGTCTACTTCATAGCCCAGGCCACTGTCATCACCCATTGAGACAATTGTTATCACTTGCTAACTCGTCTCCCTGCTTATACTCTTACTCCTTGTTTTCCCAACAGCCGCACATGTGATCTCAAAACACATTCAGTATGTGTAATTCTATTAACAATTATTTTGTGAATTCACAATAAACTTATGTATTTACTTCCTGCCTTCATCCCTCACTTGAGCTCATGAATACAAAGTTACGCTTTCATGAGAGGTTAGATTGTTTTTCCTAATTCTTCTCTTCCTACCTTGCGTAACAATGACATATCCCTGTCTTTTGCCATATGAGCTTTTAGCTCTTCCCATTGGAGTAGGCAGATTTTATTTCCTCATCTCATTGATGTTCAGCTTGGCCATCTGCTTTTCTTTGGCCAATGGAAAGTGGGTAGATGTAACCATTTTCAGAGCAGGTCTTGAGAGACACGGTGTGTGTCCAGTGGCCCTTCCTGTGGTCCTCTCTGTGAAGATCCTATTAAGAGTAGCTTCTGGTCCCAGAATGAGAATGCTAGGCTCAGACCAGAGCTCAGTACAAACTGGATTTTAGCCCAGCTGAACCCCAGCTGAACCCCTAGCAACCTGCAAAGTGTGATCAAGAAAAATACGTATTTGCTGTTGTAAGTAGCTGAGATTTTGAGTTTATTTTTCCTATGCAGAATTATTACAACAACAGTTGACTGATTATAATTAGCAAGATTTGACTAATCTTATTCAGGGTTTCAGGTTAGTACTTTTTTGAGAAACAGGTATTAATAAATATGTATTTAATAAATTAAAATGTAAATGGCTAAATTAATTTCATGATAGGTAACTTCATTTGAACTTACTCAAACTGTTTATTCCTCATTTGGTCTTATATTAAATCATGTCAGATTTTTCTGAAAATGTTATTTCATTTATCATATAGATCCTTTTGGAAATTGGGGTTCTAAGGCTCTAGTCAATTGAAGTTCATTAACATTTTCAGGTCTGTACTCCCAGTGTCAAATAAGGGCGTAGTTGCATTAGGGCTGGGTGGGGGTCTGTGAATTGGGTTGTTCTGCATAAAAGCGAATTTCCTCATCTTGGTGTTCCACAATTCAAGTACAGTTTCATAGTACAGACTGCACACCCCAGGGCGGACATTGTAGACACCTCTGTCCTTCGGCTTTAAAGGTGACGAAGTGAAGACCAAGCATATGCTCAATTCACGAACTTTGCATTGAAGGTACACTAAATGCAGATTGTGTGCCCACGTCTGGGAAGAATGGTCACTGGAAAGGGATTGGAAATGAGACCAGTACCCAGGAAGCCATTATGAGCAATGCCAGACCATTTCCTTGAAAAACAAAACAACCTTTTTTCACTTGGGTGCAGCTTTTTAATTTGTGTAACTCTCATCACCCAGCTGCTGACGACTTTGTTTAGCAGGACCCACTATGTTGACGGCTGCCATGAAGACAGCATCAAAGGGATTTCCCTACTTAATGTTAACACTGATGGTTACAGATGGGGTTCTCTGCTTCACTGAGGCTGCTGGGAATTCTGTTCAAATGACTCCAGTCAAGCATTCTCATTTTCTAATTGAAGGATCAAGGGAAATTTAGCCCAGAGGAGAGAAGACAGAGGGGGCATGATAAATGCTCTCAAGTATTTTAAAGCCTGTCATCTGGAAGAAGGATTGAATATGAGGTAGGAAGACCAGATTGGGTGCAAGTTGTGTTCATCATAGGATTCGGCAGAGCCCAGAATGGTCTGGACAACTGTGTGGGGGAGGAGAGAGGGGAGATACTCCCCACTGCCCAGTTGTAGAAGTATAATCATGGTTTTCACTCCTCCCTGCCCTTGGTTTGGAGCCCACTGATGTCCTGAGTCTGGCGCCAAGGTCCTGGGTTTTCTCACCATCCGACAGGTGGAGCAGCGACTCTGATGTATGCATCCCTCCTCCCTGTCTAGTGTCTAGGAGAGTTGCTGGGAACAGCATACTCTCCAATGCTGAGAGATGATGATGATGGGACATGCTGGAGGAGGGTGACTGGAGAATCAATGTGAGGGACAGAATAGAAGCCTGAGTGGGTGACTCATCTATTTCAAACAAGGGTGCAGGGCTGGGTCTCCTGGGCTGGCCTCAGCTGGGATCACTGCAGCATCGCCTCGTTCGTGGCAGCCCTCTCATGGTTCACGGTAGGGACACCACCCGCTCCCTAGACGGATCCCAGAATTGGGCACGGGTTGTCTGCTGCCTCTCAGACTCGGAGCACAACCCCCTTTCCTTTTTCCTGCCTTCCTCCCTGGGTGCCCCTGTACCTCTCTTAATCAACATTGACCCCTAAGCAGTGTTCATCTTATGTCTCTTCTCCAACAAGTGATCTGTTTATCAGAAAAAATAGAGAGACATTACAAACCACAGAACGGCTTAATTACCCTCCATTGTTGAGAAGATATCTTTCTTACGTGATTCTCTATAATTACAAGGAATTTCTGATACTCCCTTACTAAGCAGGGAAAAATAAAGTACGAGCTAGGTCTTCACCTGCTCCCATGCTCCCCTGCTCCCAATACATAAGGAGTTCAGGTGCTTTGGGGAAAAGAACTCATCCCCAGAGAAGATAATTGAGTTATTGACGATTTCTTAAGGGCAGGAGGATGTGGCTGGGGAAAATTACATGAGAGGCTTAACTTATAATGCCTGTAATTTAATCAATTAGCTCAGATTCTGCCCCGTAGATTGTTCTTTGTCTCAAGCTCTATGGACTCATACTTAACCCCTTGGAGATGGAAACAGCAATTTTTTTTTTTAAAGCGAAAACCACTAGTTTCCTGTGATCAGCTCAGCAGTTTGAGTTTATGAGTCAGCGTTAGCTGCAGGGCTCTGCAGATTTAGGCTCAGCTGCCCCGGGCTGGCCTGGCTCATGGGGACTGTGGCTGCCATGTCGACTCCACATCGCCTGGAGGCCGGCTGGTCCAGGGCGACCCTGGCTGGGGCGGCTCTACTTGCTGCTCCACATGCTCTCTTACGGTTTGCAGAAGGCTCACACTGGCTCAGGGTCTACCGAGGCCTAGGTCAGGACTGTTGCAATGTCATTTCTGACACATTCTATTGTTCAGAGCAAGTGACAACAGTCTCCCAGATTCCAGGGGTAGAGAAATACACTGGATAGGCGAAGATACAGATTCACATTGCAGACAGTCAGATATAGGGAAGGAAAAAATTGTGGCCATTTTTACAATTTGCCACAGCATGTTATAGACTCTCTAGTGCTCTAATTCACATTATCACCTATGATTCTCCCAAATAATCCCATGAGGAGAATAGTACAGATATCAGAATTCTGTTTTTCACATGGGAGCAAACTAAAACCAGTAAGGCTGAAAGATTTTCAATGGATCACAAATGTCAGAAGTGGCAAGAGCTCAAATGTATTTGAAAAGCTTGTAAGTGAAGAAAGATATTACTGTGATTACTGAGAAATTTCCAACACTTTGCCCCACACAGACTCATTGAACTTTATTTAAATAACTTTCAGGAATTGAGACAATTGAACGATGAATCTTTTTTAAAATATTATGTAACTTTAAATGTTAACATAAAGGTATAAATTCAAGTAAAGGAGCTTCTTGAAGTCCAGTTAGTGTGAGGATACTATGATTTCTTTAGGATCCTTTGACAAATCCACTTTATTTCTAACTGTAATATTTTTCTTTATGATCTCCTCTCTTGAGCTGTGTGAACAAAACACTTGAAAAACCTCACCCACTAGGTGTTTCCTCAGCTTTATTAATCTGCTAAAGATTGGTAGGGAAGTTAGAGTGGAGCCAAAAGTGAAGAAAATCTCCACATCTTTTATTTTCCATAGGAGCAACTGAAGTCTATTTGCAGAAACTTATTCTTTGGGGTTTGCTTTCATATTTACTAATTATACTCTTTGGACAACCCTCAAGACCCAAAAAACCATGCCTCATGATTTTACCAAAATCAAGGGGACACAGGGATGTCATTAGTCCAAACTTACAAATTGAAGTTTTACCTTTAGAAATTCATTCCTTTTTGAGTAATTAAATAATGTATGTGAAATCCCTTAACACATTTCTTGATACATATCAAAACTCTTCAGTTGAAAAGCAAATGTCACAGGGAAAGTTAATCTTTCAAAACATTTTCGGTTAATACATTTTCACATTAACCACCATATTTAAGGTACAATACTGGGATATCACTCACTCAATGTTTATAAAATTGAATTTTGATGGGCTTATTCCCTTAATTTTTACAGAAGGGGAAATTGGATTTGGAAAGAATACATGCATGTTAGGACAAGCAAGGAAATGATAGAACCTGGATTGAAATTATGATTCCTCTATATCCCAGAACCTGTTCTCTTTCCTTCATACCACGATCTACAATGAAGAGAAAGCAATGAGATCCAAGTTGAGCGTTTGGGGAAGTAAATGTAGGACAAGATATTGAACCTGAGATTAAAGAGTCATGGTTCCAGGGCCAGTCTTAACGAGGGACATGAATAGCTGCACACTAAGGTAGAAGAGGCTTGTTTATATCACATGGAAGTGGTAAACAGGAAGTTAGTATGCTTTTCCCCTATGCAATGAGAGCTGACTTTTACATTTCCTGTGTATGCCAACTACTCAGTCCTTTGCAGACTTCCCCTTAGTGAGGGACTCTCAATCACCTTTTTTTTTTTTTTTTTGCATATCATCTCTACCTGTGTTTGTGTTGTTTCCTGCCTTTTTTAAAAGATAGATTTTTTGTTGTTGTTGTTGTACAAATTGTTCTATTTTCTACAATGATTTGGATTCCTAGCAGTCATTTTGAAGACATACAGACTGTTTATAGTTCAACTGTTGGATCCCTTAAAATTGTAACCATGTTACCTATGTGGAAATGTGGGCATTGATGCTTTTCTTTCTTCCTTCTCAATCATTGTTAATTTAAGCTGGTGTTATCAACCTAGAACCTTGCTTTCCATCTTTCCTTTTCAATGTGAATTCTCTCTTTTACTTTAAAACATTGTGTTTGGTGATCAGCTTCATGTGTATATGTAAAATAATTACTGGTGTATATATGTTTATATATACATATATATATACATTAATATGTATATTAATTCTCACCCAAGGATATGTTTTTTATTGATTTTAGAGAGAGATTAAGGGGGTTGGGGGAGAGAGAGAGACAGAGAGAGAGACAGAGAGAAAGGTAAAGAGAATGTACCCTTACTGGGATCAAAACCACAACCTAGGTATGTACCCTGGCTGGGAATCGAACCCACAACCTTTTGCTGTACAGGATGTCACCCCAAACAGCTGACCAACTGAGCTACTTGGCCAGGACAAATAATTACTGGTATTTAGATGTATCACTCTATATCTAAATAATTTTAATATCAATTAATTATTGCCTATGATAATTTTCTTATAGTTGATCCTTGATCTCTAGTTCTTGCCCCATTGTCAGGCACTTATTTAAACTAGAATTTTTTTTTTCCTGGAAGTACATTGGGCGACTGGTATGTCATCCAAGTCCTTCCATATCTGAGATTGTCTTTTTGTTCTCTTCACACAGTAATGACAACTTTGCCAGATATCAAAGTCTGGTACCATTACCTTTTAATATATAATGTTAATGATGCTGTTACATAGTATTTTATGATTAAGTATTACTGAAAGAAAACTGTGTGCAACTTGATTTTATTCCATTTTGGACCATCTGACTCTCATTTATTTTTGTAATTTGAAAATTATACTTGATTTTGTTAATCAAGTTTTCTTAGGGTATGAAATGCATTGTGAATTTTCAGACTCAGGTCTTTCTTCCTTTTATTAATTTTATTTTTATTAATGTATAATTTACATAGAGTGAAATGAAAAATCTATTGATGAACATTTGAGTTGTTTCCAGTTTGGGCCTATTATGAACCAAACTTCTATGAACATTTTTATACAAATCTTTTTTTAAACATACATTTTTATTTTTCTTGGAAAAATACACAGGCAATGGATAAAGTGTATTTTTAACATTATAAGAAACTTCCAAACTATTTCTCAAAATAGTTGTACTATTTTATAACCCCATCAGAAATATATGAGAATTCTAGTTGTTCCACATCCTCAATGACATTTGGTGTCAGTATTTTGTACTTTGGCCATTCTAGTATACGCAGTACATTCCTTTTTGGTTTTGTGTTGCATTTCTCTAATGTCTAATGGCGTTGAACAAAACTCTCTTTCATATGGCCATTTGTGTATCTTATTTATGAGTTCTCTAAGTCTTATGCCCATTTTTATATTAGCATTTGTGTTTTATTTTGAATTGTATGAGTTTTTATATATTCTGGGTACACATTACTTGTTATATATTAGCACTGTGAATATTTTATCTCAGTTTGTGGGTTGCCTATTCATTTACTTAATGGAGTCTTCTGAACAATATTACATTTTGATAAAGGCTAATTTTTAAATCTTTTTTTATGGTTAATACTTCCTAAAAATATTTGCTTTCCTCAAATAAACTTGCAAAAATATTCTATTTTTTGTAAAGCTTCTACATTAAGATCTGTAATCTATTCCAAATTAATTTTTTATATGACATGGCATGTAAGGATCAAGATTCGTTTTCTCCACATGAATATTCAGTTATTTTTGCTCTAGTTGTTGAAGACTTTCCGTTCCTCCATTGAGCAGATTTTTTTTGTTTCTGTCCAAAGTTTTCCAAACATATAAGGGTGAGTTCATTCTGGACTCTTTATTCTGACCCGGTGCTTTAGAATTTGTCTGTATTCACACCAGTACTATTCTTGTAGCTTTATAGGAGGTCATAATTAGGTAGTGCTAACCCTCCAATTCTTTCCTTTTCAACATCTTTTGGGGCATCTTTTAGGTCCTTAGAATTTTCACATATTAAAAATATTAGAAAGAGCCTATCAATTTCACAAAGGAGTCAGGTCTTTCTTCTGTCAGCATTTTTTTCTATTATTACTTTGATTATTGTCTTTCTTTCAGTCTGGGGTTCCTATTTATCATAGGTAGAAGCACCAGGATCTCTTGTTTTCTTTATCTCTCTCCTATTTTCAATCAGAGTTTAAAATTTTTAGGAGTTTCATGGGAGTTCAGGGTAAAATTCTCAAATTTATAGTTTTCTGGTATGATTTTTGGTGGCTTTGCCTTAGTTATTATGTTATCGTTTTCAACTAATTCTTAATCTTTGATTTGTCCCTATTACTGCACTTGTAGCCCAGTGGCTCCTTGAATCTTGCCAATAAATAGATTAGACATTGTCTAAAGATTTCTTTGATTCTGGTAGCAAATCATAATCAGAGTCAGCCAGCTTCTTCCTTAAAAGAAGGAGGTACCAGTGTTGTTTAGTTCTCTTTTTAACCTAGCATAGTGCCTGGCACATGGTAAGCGATAAAAAAAAAACCCTGTTGAGTCAATGGGTAAGTATGATTTTTATAGATGCTTCCCTTCATTTAAACTCCAAAATTTTTTAGGTGTCATAATTTTTCAGTTTTCTTTTACTTCCAGAAGGTTGCCTATGCTTGCCAACACTTGCAGGAGTTGAGCGGGTTCTGTTAGAGATTGGTATGCTTCCTGTCTTCTGTAACTGTTATACAGAGGTCCTTTTGGTCTAGACAGAAGGAAGTAGGAAAGAAGCAAACAACCAAATCACAAAAAAAATTCACATTAAATTACCAGTATGAGAGGATCAGAGAGGGAGCTGATGTTGTGGGCTGCTACATCACGCAACTCTCTCTGTGCCGTGTTATGGATTAATTGTCTCCCGTATTCCAAGGATCTACCTCCATGCCCACTTTGGTTCTCCCTTTGCTACAAGCACACTGTGGAGCCTTCCTATGTTGTTACTCTGTAAACATAAGAAGGATGAAATTTATCCATGGTCATGTTTTCTGCCCTGTCTCTGGATGGTCCCTTTTGTTAATAAGGGTTGCTTGAAGTATCTTCTCACTTATTGCCTAATATTTTGATTCCCAAAGGAACATTCCACCCTTTTTTATTTCTGGTATGGAGCAACAAAGATTTCTCCCAGTGTCCAGTGCTAAGACAACATTTTCGATATGAATGTTCCATTGGTCACTCTAGTGAGGTATTGGAGGGAAAGCTACACACATGTTCTCATGTGGCCATCTTTCCCAGAAGTCACATAGACTTTAAATGCCCTAGTCTAGCATAGCATCTTATTTCTTAGCTATAAGGGTGTCATTCTAAACTTCTTTTGGGTCCCCCGTGGTGCCAGAATGACTGAGAGAGGGTTTCCTCTGCTTCAAATATGAAAGTATCATTCTTCTGGTGATAGGACCTATGCTTTTAACCAAGTGTTGTCCTGGGTGCAACACTTGAAATGCGCCCTATTAAATAGTTCCACAAGCTATTATTTAACTTCTGAGAACACAGATATAGATGAAGCGGTGACCTCTATCACAGAAATGTACATTTAGTGACATCTGTCTAAAGCTCTGGGAAAGGAAATGGCATCTTTTGCTAGATTTCCCTAGTCAGGAAAGATCAAATATCAGAACATTGGAGTTCTAGTTGTTTTTCTGACTTTTCCCTCATTTAGTATACCTGTGCCTGAGGCAGTAGGAGCAGCAGCAACAAAATGAAATGACTGTGCTCTGTATAGAAGGAAAATGTCCTGTATTTCATTAGAGAGAACAGTAGACTGGTTGCCTTGTAAATTTTCCTCACTAGAAAAGATTCTGTTCTAATGCTGCTGTACAACTTCTCTGTCCATTGCAGGAGGTCCTGAGACTGGATTAACTCTATCGTCAGTTTCCAACGCCACAACTTTAAATAATTGGAACTTAAGCTGGCAGTTTAATCACCCAATAGCTAAAGAAGATTGCAAATTGCAGGGAAACCAATATATCTATTTTATGTGGCAAATAGATAGTCACCATGATTAATTTACCTACTGTTTTATGTGAACATTCTTTTGTCAAATTGATGGGTGACACAAGCTGCTCCACTAGCACTGATGAGAAATTACTGTTTCACCATGACATTCAGTGACAATGTTTTTGCTTTCTATTTACAACATTTCATACAGGTGAAAGAAAGATCAATCAATACGTATTTATTGAACCCTCTAATTTATATTCAGAGCCTTACTGGAGTCAGTGAAGGATACAAAAATGCATAAAATATGGTACTTACAGGAAAGTTAGAGAAGAAATCATTTAGTCTGTGCTATAACTTTATGTGTTCTAACACATTTGACTAAGTTAAGTCTAGGTTAGAAATCTCTTTATCTATGCCTTTAAAAAGCCCTTAGTCTTTCTGTGATCAGGCTTTCTTTTTTTAATAGGGAGAACTGGACATTTGTGCTCAACAAGTAAATGGAACTGATTTTACTCATGAGCTAGACCTTGTTAAATCAGTGAACTGAGCAGGACAAGCATGATAGTGGGTAAGTAACCCCTGCACTTAAGTGCGTTCTACTTTAGTGAACAAAATAACAAGTGCGCTACTAATTACAACTTGAAAAGTGGTTTAACAGAGGTCTGTAGACATTTTTCCATAGGAACATCACCTAATTTACTTGGGAGAATCAGGAGAGATTTCTCAGAAGCAGGGATAGATAAGCCATGTCTTGAAAGTTGAATTTACGATACGCCATTTGCCACCCACTCTTGGATCTCAGGGATTTTGAACACACGAGGGAGGGATCCCCCCAAAAAATCTGGAATTTATTTATAAAAAAATGTGTACCTATTCTTACATGTTTATACTTCAGTCACTTTCAAAGTACTCTCTATTTGATGCAATACACCTATCGAGACTTTTTTCCACTGCTCAAAACAGTTTTTGAACTCATCGATATTGATGTCTTTCAGTGCTTCTGCAGTTTTTTGTTTCACCTCTTCCATATCAGCTAAATCTTTCCCTTTGAGGACGTTTTTCACTGGGAAACAAAAAGTCGCTCAGGGTGAGATTGGGTGAATAGGGAGGTTGGGGCTTGGGGGTCATGCAGTTTTTGGTCAAACTGCTGAACGCCGTGTGTTGTGGGCAGGTACCCTCGTAAATCACCCGTCATGAAATGGGTAAGGGCATTGAAAGAGTCTTCAAAAAAAATTCCCTGAAGCTGAACACAGCCTCTCACAACAAGGCCAGCTCTACTGTGTTACAGGTGGGTTCCTAGAACACTCACCTAGCTGGGGAAGCCTGTACTACAAGGGGCCCGCCCTCCAGAAGATAATTCCAGGTTTTTTGGACAGTCTCTTTTTGTAGTCTAGTTTCTTCTATCTTAAAAAAAGAAACCATCTAAGTCCTCTTGGGGTCCTTTAATACCTTCCAGCTGTTGCCCCAGCCGGCTTCTCCACTTCATAGCCATAGACTCCCATAGACTCTTAATTTCCTTAATTTCGCTCACATCATTTCATTGATTGGCTCTTGTCAAGACCACAGGGGGCCCAAAGACTTTAAAGGACAACATTCAGTTCCCACCTTACCTGAACACTCTAGTTTTTGGCATGTTTTATCTACACTTCTTCATAAATACGCTTTTTCCCTTGGTTTCTATGAACCTAAGATTGCCCGATTTTTTTTTTTTAATCACCTCGACTCCTTCTCTTTTTCATTGGAGGTTTTTCCTTTTCTCCCTAATCATTTAATGCTGAAGCTTCTTATGGCTGACTGCATCCTAGAACCCTCTCCTTTGGGCTCCCTGGGTGATATCATCCCACTCCAAGGCCCTTCCAAATCATGTGCATGTTTAAGACTCTGTTCTAGGCTTTTCTCCCAATCTCTATTTGGATTACTAAGGCATCTCAAATTATCCTTTTCAAGGTCAAACTCATGATCTCCCTCTTGAAATCTCTTCTTCCTCCAGATTTTGTGCTTAAATAAATGGACCATACCCTCAATTGATCAAAGACAAAACCTGGGGTTTATTTTCAATACCTCCTTCTCCTGTACTTCACACAGCTAATCAAACAACAAGTCTTGAGGTCTTTACATCTGAAATATTATTTGAATCCACCCTCTTCATTCTAGTTCTATGGTTCCTACCATTAGTTTAAGTTCTTCTTATGCTGAAACCTCCACAGCAGTCTTCTGACTGGGGTCCCTGCCTCTACCTACTCCATTACAATCCCTTGTCCTCACAGGGGCAGTGTGATTTTTTAAGAAAGCAAATCACATCGTGCAACTTGCTTGCATAAAATGCCCCACTGGATTTTCCTTGCTGATGTGATCCACCCAGTCCGAATTTGTTCCTAGTCTTGCTCTCTTTGTGCTGTTACAATACCCAGGTAAATGCTGATCTTTCTTCCAGATTTCAGCATACAGAACAGCAAATGGCCAGGTAGAACTTCTGAGGAACTTCCTCTGAATTTTCATTTTGGAAATACCAAGAGGTACTTACCACATGGGTTCACATCTCCATGCCTTTTATTATCTCCTCTTCTTTGCCTGACGTCTTCTTCCTAGGAAATGTTCCTATAACAGTCAGGTGCGGCAAAATTTCTCACTTTTGTGTTTCCAAAGAACTTTATAATTTTTAAAAATATGACCTTAGCTTACAGTTATTGAGTACATATTCTAATCAGGAATTCTTTTAAGTGACTTAAATATATAGCCTCATTTAATTCTCACAGTAGCCCTTTAAGGCATGTACAATTATTTCCCCCATTTTACAGAAGAGGAAATTGAGGCATTGGGACATTAAGTACCCTAAAAGTATATAGTGGACTTAGGCTGTGACCCAGGCTCCTTAAGTGCCTGTCTGTACTGACCACTGTGCTTGTTATACCCCCGACTGATCTGTTTGAGGGTCTGTAACCACCACAAGACTGTAAGCCTGTAGACTTTAGGAGCTGTTTTCATCACTGCTCTATCCTGATCTATCCTTGATAAATGTGTTTTTTCCTTGGCTTTCCCACTCTACGGCTTGACATGTAGAAAGTATTCAAATGTCTGTTGAAACAACTGAATCAATTGGCCATCTTGACATTGTATAGACAGGATTTTATTTCTCCCCTTGGCTTAGAGCTTAGTGGTATTTAGTGGTAACGGAATTTTTAGCCATTATGGAATATATGTGGTAGAAGAAACTCCAGCATCCAAAGATTACACGTTCTTTTGTGAAGCATTATCCATTTGGCTGTGGTTTGCTTACCCATGTTCAAAGGTCTGTGATTAATCTCTTTGCTCATCTCTTACACTGCCTTAGGCTGAGATTACAAGGACTTTAAAGCAATCATCTTTGGCAGCTGAGCTCTTAGCTGGTCATTTTCATGCTATGGAGAGGAACTTGTTCTGATGAGTATCAGAACGGAGGGAAAAAGTTATCAAATTGCATGGATTTCTAATACATATGGAAGAAAATTGATATGGTTCAAGAAGCTGTGTCTATGGTATGTCGTATGGGCTTGTCTTTCTTCCTTAAACAATTTCAGCTACACTTAAAACTTTTCTAGTGCTTTGGGTGGATAACAAAAATTAATAGTGATAGTAATTTTAGTGCTTATAATTACTAATGACAAGCCTACCTCCTGGAAGCAGTAAAATTTAAAATTCTTGCAACAATGCAGAAATAGAATTTTCCCCCTACACTCCCAGCTATAGAACATGAACCACAGAGGGGAAAAAAATTCCAGTTTTTTCTTTTCACCCCAAAGAAAGCAGAAATTTAGGCACAGTGAAACACCAATTATGAAGCACTTTGGGTTAAATCAAGGCTGTAACACGCACAGCAATTGATTGCAGTCAGCAGGTTTTATTCGGATGTGAGTGTGATTGCAGCCCCACAGCACTGGCGCTGTAATGGTTTCCCCGCATACCAAAATGTTGAACAAAACCACTTGTTTCCCTGCCCTTTTAGTGTATGCACATGGGAATGGTGAACTGTGAGCTGAGAAAAGAAAGGAAGATCTTCATAACTGCATTGCATTTGACTTTCTTAATTTTAATTTATGGGTAGAGATTATGTTTAATTGGAAAAAGGGAGACTTACTTTTGGAACATTCATTCGGGGCGATTAATAAAAATAGCCTCAATGGCAATTTTGTCAGTAACAAATGTTGAGTATCATAAACCGCAACACAGCTGTTTTCTTTTATTCGTTCTTCTGCTTAGGTAGTGTGGTGCGAACCTCTGAACGAAAGCCGGCGCGACAATATTATTGAAGCCCTACTGACGGGCCTCACCCCACTTTCCGAGCAGCATGTGAAACCGACGCCTGACCTTTCTATGCTCATTAGAATGTGCTGTGTCTCCTCAGGCAACAGAGGGGCTTGCAGTTCTGCCCTTGTGGCAGAAGTGGCCAAGCCATCCCCCTGTTTTTCCTTCTCACTTCTGTTACTGCTGAGTAGCTATAATATTTGGATAACAAAGTGATGGGATTTCAAAAAGCTCCAGTGGGAGGCTCATGAAGCAATGATGCTTTTCTCATGAGAAAGCTTCAACAGAACTCGAGGTTCAGGATTACTCACAAAAAGTTGTGTAATGTAGTCGAAAATGCCAATGGCCACATTAGTTAGAACGCAGGTTTGGTTCTGCAGCAACGTCTAAAATAGTGGTGGCTTAGAAAGACAGACGCTCGTTTATTTTACGAGTAATGGTCCAAAGGGTAAGCTACCGAGGCTACAGGCCGTGGTGTGCAGCACCCAGAACCCTCCCTCCAACATTGTTGCTCTATCATTCTTAACATCTGGTTTCCACCTTGCAGTCTAAAACATGGGCTTCAACGCACACGGTCAGGTCTGCCTTCCAGTCAGCAGTGAGGGGAGAAGGTGAAGTGAACAGAAGGCTCCTTCCCTTTACTAACATGAACCAAATTTGTACCAATCATTTCTAATCATTCCCACTCACATGCTGTAAACCAGAACTTAGTTACATGAGCCAATTTAGCAGCAAGAAAATTTGGGAACTGTAGTCTTTTGTTGAATGGCTACCTGCCTGGCTGAAATCAGAGGTTTTATAATTAAAGGAAAAAGGGAAGAATGGATTTTGGGAAATAATTGATAATGCTATGATCATTGCTGATAAAAACTGAGGGAAGAGAGAAATAATGTGGAATAGGGGTAAGTAGATGGTTATCCTTCATCTCTGGCAATCCGAAAGGATATGAGATACAGAGATCCATTATGTTTAACCAAAGCTGAGAAGATATTTGCTGGCTAAACATCACAGAACTGATGAGAAGTTGGGAGAACCAGCCACAGAACTAGGCTGAAGACAGTGCAGCCTCAGACACATGCAAATCACACGACGGAATGGTCTGCTTACAGCAGTGCCGCTGGTGACATCACTCCTAGACTCAGATCCCTGACTCTGTTGCCAATATCCTCACTGGAAACCAGGTACTGGATGCTGCCAAAGCTGGAAATGAATTGTAAATCGTTTCTCCTTCTGTGAATCCTCATGCCAGAGTTAAAATTTGAGGTTAGGACATCAGGTTTGTGGAGCTAAGCCCAAGAGTCTGCACCCTAGCTGCCAGGGGTCTGGGAACACAAATATCTGTCCTTGTAGGCACTGGCAGTGGGAGGTGAAACTGTCTCCCACAAAGATTGACGTATACAATTGTGGACCCAAAGTACGGAAGGAGTTTATTTTCTGGGCCGATGTGTTTAAAAATGCCAAAAATATGCACTATAATAACCAACACTTTTTTTTTTTGGTCAAAAATATGCATGGGCACCAGTTTTATTTTTTTATTATTATTATTATTATTTTAATCCTCACCCAAGGATATGTTTATTGATTTTAGAGGGGGCGGGGGTGGAGAGAGAGAGAGAGAGAGAGAAACAGCAGCGTGAGAGAGAAACATCAATCTGTCGCTTCCAGTAAGCACCACAAACAGGAATCGAACCCGCAACTTTTTCTGGTGTACAGGATGACACTCCAACCAACTGAGCCACCTGGCTAGGGCACAACCAACAGTTTTCAAATTGGACAAAAATAACAGAAGTGCATGGTTTTTGAGGTAGAGAAAACTGGCTTCTAATCATTGTTCTGTAAAGTGGAGGTATTCACAGTGCTTTCCTCCAAGGGTTTAGTGGACAATATATGTAGATTAGAAGCTTAATAGATGGAGAAAAATGTAAAGGTGTACACACTAATTTTTAAATATAGTTCAAAGATTTTTTTTCCTATCTAGGCAGTCTAGTATTATTTGTTTATCCATATCATGAACAGATTAGCTATTATTTCAATGCAGCTAGCCAATAAACATATACTGATATTCTGAAATTAATTTAAAAACCAATCCAAAGAGCTAGTTTGCCTATTGGGCCCATTTGGTGCTCACCTGAAACTTACACAAATTTACTCTTTGTAGTGGAATAAGGAGAGCAAACTTGTCCCTACCATCTGTAAGCACAAAAAGAATAACATCTCAGATACATATTCCAATAATAGTTCTCTATAGATATTAAGTGAACAGCTTTCCGTTTCCTTCCCTCAGAAGTGCGTTCTCCTCCACAGTACTTTTGCACTGATAAAAAGGTACTTAAAACTTGATTGTTTCCACCAACCACTTCAAAGTTTTCACTCTGAAAAACATCTTAAGCGGCATTAGGAGGAATGACAGAGGCAGGCTTAAGTACCTCTGCAGGCTGCCAGAAATACAGGTGGGATGACGTTCAGCACCTGGGAAATTCGTTAAGACCATATGGGCTGTCAAAAGTTCAGCATGCTCCAGAAGAAAACTCCCTGCAGTGCCAGCATTTGAATAAAAAAAGTATTGTAAACAATGGCTCCAGGGGATTACGGTGATCATTCAAAGAGTTGCAGGCTCTGCTGTTCACAAGACATTATCATCTAAAGGATAAACTCAGTTGTGGAGCAGACAATCAGAGACAGAACCAGAAAGTGTCCTTTGGGCAAATGAGATCAACACCCCTTTACTTGACCTTAGTTCTTAGGAGTCTCAGATGTACATGTACGTAAAGGGATGAAGACAATGTAGTAAAATAAAATTAAGCCATTTTTGTATGTTTGATTTCTGAAGTTGTTTAAAGAGAGATCACTATTTGGTAAAACTTCTATATTAGTAAAATTAACACAAAATATGAATGACCTAAATTATAAAGCTATTTTAAGGTACCACAGATAGCTTTTTTAAAATTAGAATTTGCACACTGCTATTTGAATAATCATTTCTGAGCTCTATGGAACAAAAGAATAAGCTCTAAGAATATCCCTTTTATATATTTCCAAGATAAAATTAATTTTATTTATTTTCTTTAGATTCAGTAGATGAAACTTGCCAAGTGATGTAGAAGATCAATCTACCTACCAGCGTATTTATCTTTCTCTCTTTCAAGTTCTTCATGATGTTATTAAAAGACTGCAAAATATATCTACTTTTGTAATTTCTGCAAACGTAAGTCTTGTAATGTCACATATTGGCTTAGTAAACCTAGGATACTATTGTAATATTTCTCTGCCATCAAAGAGTATACAGAGGAAAAAGTGGTGAGAGATTTGCAAAATGAAAGAAAAGTGGCAAATTATAAAATGAAAAGAGGCAACATGTATACTTTGTTAAAAGAGGGTTTAAAAAAGTACTTGATTTGTAGTTGTCCCACAGAGAAGCCCTAATTTTAGATTTAAAGAAGCAGCTGTGGAGTGTGCGCGTGCATGTGCTTAAAGTGCTAGTTGCTCTATTTCTTTTAGTAAAGTGGTCAGTATTTCATCTCTCTCTTTATTCTCACCACAAGGAGCAATAGAAGCTTTGCAGAATCCTAAATAATCTTTAAAAGATCCATTACAGAACACTGTTACTTATTAGAAGCTCAAACTCAGACTGTGAGGAGTGAGAAAAATTTTCAAATTAACGTTCCTTTTCCAAGCGTAAAACTAGTCCATTCTAATTGTTGGAAGTTTGTAAAGTACAAAAAAAAAAAAATTAGTCACAGTAAATTTGCTACTCAGAATTAATCACTGTTAACATTTGGGTCCCTTCACTCCAGTCTTTATTTCTCCCCAGTATATATAAAATGTTGCAGACTACCCATTAAAAAAATGTTTGTGAAGAGGTTTGGAAAGGCATGGGAAATTACTTGGAAAAAAATAGACAATTTAAAACTAT
Source organism: Mormoops blainvillei (assembly GCA_004026545.1). Classification (NCBI taxonomy): domain Eukaryota; kingdom Metazoa; phylum Chordata; class Mammalia; order Chiroptera; family Mormoopidae; genus Mormoops; species Mormoops blainvillei. Next base: position 47,055 of record PVJD01009669.1, read on the forward strand.
ATGAACAAGTTGTTTTAATGTTTAGTGAACATTAAACAGCAGCAGTTCTTTACTTACACACAGTCAGCAGGGCCCTTTGTATTAGGTATTCCCATTTGGACAAAACCAATCGCCAGTGGTCGCTGTGGAGTTCCTGCATGGCCCTCCGCTCTGTGAGGGGAGGGCTGTATACCCAGCATAGGATGGGGCCCGAAAGGGCAGATTTGGGGAGTGACAGCCACAGCTCACAACCCCAAAGCAGGACTGAGTAAGGATTTAAATGTGGTATTGATTATGTGTGGAATAGTAGCTCACAAAAGTGAATATTCTGCCCTGGCTGGTGTGGCTCAGTGGACTGAGTGCTGGCCTGTGAACCGAAAGGTCTCCGGTTTGATTCCTGGTCAAGGCACATGTCTGGGTTGTGGGCCAGGTCCTCGGGTTGGGGGCATGTGAGAGGCAACCTATCAATATTTCCCTCACACGTCGATGATTCTCTCCCTCTCTTCCCCTCTCTCAAGAAATCAATTAAAAGAAAAGAAGTGAGCATTCACTGTAGGCCCCAGCATGAAAGGAAAGCTTTCTGGTTGAAGGAGAGACTAAGCTGGGCCCAGATGAAAGGGCAGATTTGGCAAAGGAAAAGAAAAGACCAAAGGAAATTTTACTGGACAGATGGGGAGGTAAGGGTATGTTAGGTTATGGAGGCTTATTTCCCAAAGAAATTTGGATTTAGTGTTGTAACTCTAGGATGTTAAATAGGTTTCAACTCGCACGTCAACTCGCCCTGACTGGCAGTGGCTCTGGTGGTGACTGCGCTGAGCAGGGCTTTCAGGAGAGCCACGCAAGGGCTGAGGCCCCAGGCGCTGTGATGGGTGATATGCCACGGGCATGGGAGGGACAGGTGTGGCATAACTGCCAAGAAACTGTCTACAATCCGGCAGGTGACGGTGGTTTTTTTTTAGAGCCAAGTCACCTTTAAATATCATTAAAAATGTACATTCAGCAAATGATTTGTTCCTAAGGTATTTCAAATGCGGAAAAGGAAGATATAAGCACTAATTTATCAATACCAGTATTGTTGACCATGATGCAGTGAAGATCAAAGACACCTTACATTTTTTTAGTTGATATAGGAAATTTAATTTGAAACAAACATTTTTTTTTGGTGAGGGGAAATAGTTTATTGGATATTTTTCAAATAACATAAATAATCTCATTTAATTCATCATGCAGGAAGTAGGTAATCTTTTCCAAACTTTATTAAAACTAGGAATTTTTGTCTCCATATTAAAATATTAAGTATTATTTTAGCTTCTTTCTTTACCTAGTAGTCAGTTGAGAATACTGTTATTTTCCAAAAAAATTTATGTATGTATGATAATTTCTAATTGTTCATTGACAGTATATAGAAATCTGATTGATTTTTGTATATTGAATTTGTATCCTGTGTCCTTGCTAAGCTCACTTATTAGTTCTAGTAGCTTCTTTTTTTTTGTGGATCCTGTGGGATTCTCTACATAGACAGTCCTATTTCCTGCAAAGAGAGACAGTTTTATTTCAAGACTGGAAAAGAAGAAATAAAACTGTATTTTTCCTTGCCTATTGCAATGCCAGGGCCCTCCAATATCATGTTGAGTAGGAGTGGTGAAAGTGGGCGTGCTTGTCTTTCCCCCAATTTTAGAGGAAAAACATCCAGCCTTTCACTATTAAGTATAATGTCAGCTATCTCTCTACTCAGTTTGTGTTTACTGATTCTGTCAGTCACTGAGGATTGCTTTAACGATAACTGTGCATTTGTTATTTCTTCTTGCATTTAAAAAATACCAAATGTAAGATACGAGTGACCATTTCTCAGTATGGATCTATTCAGAATAGAGACTAACAGGTGAAAGATCGGGGCCTTACTTCCCATGCTGTTTGTGCTCTCTGTCTCTTGAGAACATATCTGTTGACATAGAACTTGACATTATGGCCACCTGAAAATAGTTCCTTCTAAAATGACAGGAAAAATAAAAGCCCTTTATCCCTGCCCCTTTCTGTGAGCAAAAGGGTAATGCCCTCAGCTATCAATGTATCTAGAGTAATACAGAATCTTGTGAGTGTTCCTGAAAGAATGGCCAAGATCAGTGGCAGGCCAAAAATCAAAGCCTGATTGTCTTTCTCAAAGAGATGACATAATTAAAAATGGGTACTTCTTTTTAGAATGAAGCTTTTTTAAGGAAAAAGTGAAAAGAGAATGATGTCTTACTATAGATCCTCAGAGGAGCCAGCAAATGTCACTGTACTATAAAAAAGATATTTGAATTGTTCATATGGAAAAGAATACAATAATTAATAAATAGTAATATAAGAATTAACTATTTTATGTACTCAATACTGTAAACATACTTTTGCCCCACCCTGCATTTTCTCATTATAAAATTACACTTATTTTGAGAAGCATACATATTTCACATTTGTGTATAAGTGAAAAAATGAAACTACCGGTGGCTTCACTATGCATTTGATACCATTGTCATTACATAATTCCAGATTTTTTTCTCTATTCATCTCAATTTAGGTATACATACATGTTTACATCATCTTCTACATCAGGCTCTCTCTATAGATCATACTCTATATATTTTATTACATGTTTTCTTCTATATAAGGCTACATAGTGAAACATTTCTCCATTGCAACAGAAAAGGCTAGTCGAGTTCCAAAGATTTTTAGCTCTCCTTCCACAGCATAGACTTCTTGTTGAAAAATAGCCACCAAGCCAGGGACTGTACTTCTGAGCCCTTTTGCAGCAATGTGGGTCCACATCCCTGGTTTCAGCAAAGTGTAATAGGAACAATAGTGATGTGCCACGTCTGGACCGAGGAGATTAAGCATCTGTGTGCCTTTCCCACTTTTTCATTCATGTCCAGGGTACACTTGAAGGCCAGTCTTGCATTTCATCCATTGCCATGAGCAAAACATAACCTCTGGATAACCTGCTGCTCCCAGGAGGATGAAAGAGACATGGAGCAGAGCCACCTCAGCTTTCCCATTATGTGACTCAACTCAGTGAAGCACATGGCTCAAGTGACTTGCAAACTTATGACTGAGAAATAAATGATTATTCTTGTCTTGCATTTAGTGTTCTTCACAGAAGCTGATGTGCCTGAAGTACCCATAATTGCATCTAGATAGAGAGATGTGTCTCAAAAAGAATGATGGATGTGGTTTTTAACTAATGGCCTTGATTAGAATCAAATACATGGAACCCTCCCCTGCCCCCAACGTCTTTGAGAAAATTGTGTTGGCAAACAGACCCAGTCGGCCTGGACTAAAAGGCACTGAGACTGTATGTTATATAAAAATGACCTCAACATTCTGTAGGTAGGAAGCAGGCTGAAAAACTACTCAGATTTCAAGAATGGTATATCTTCCAATGCCCTTGTCAGGGAGTCTAGGAGAAGAATTTGAAAAAGAAGGATCTCTACCTCACCCTCAGAGGGCATTGTTGAGGGCTCTGGACAGTAACAGACTAGGCAGAGACTTCCAGGGATCGGGACTTGGGCTGAATCAAGGAATACATTCTTCTCTCAGAAGAACGTGGCAACACATTTACAGTGGCCTTTCGGAATTACCATATGCCTCCCATGCTTCCCTTCTTCAGATGGGAGTGTTTAATGTGGTTATCCATCTTGTTCCATTACTGTATTTTGTACATAAGATAAGGGAAGTAAGCTGCCCATCCAGGTCATGCATCTCTGAGTCAAGAGGAGGTACATCTAGACTTGAAGTAGGTTGTGAGATCCTGGACTTCGAGTCTGATGTTATCAATGGGTGAGATTTTGAGAACTAGAGATGGGAGGTGAGCGTATTTTGCTTATAAAAGGAATGCGAATATTTGTAAATGATAGAGAGGAATATGACAAACTAGATTATTGCTTAAAAGTGTTCACTTTCCTCCCTTACCTCCACCTTTCCATATGAGAGTATACTTTTCTGCACTTTAACCCCGGGCTTGGCCATCGACTTGTTTTTGGGAAATGGTATGTGAATATCTTTGCTGCATGCAAATGCTTAAAATATGCTTGTGCTGTGGTCCTGGCCTTTGTGAGCTGCTGCCATTGTCACGAAAAGAACAAGTCTCTATGATCCACTGGTCTCAGGAGAAAGAGAAGAGGCAGGTGGAGGAGAACCAGTCCGGTGACTACTGCCTGAAACAAAGCTACCGCAGGTCGCAAACAAATCAGAGCGTGGGCTAAATGCTTATTTATATATTTCATGTTAGTCTGGGGTGGTTTTGTGAGGTATCTGTATGGATTTCTTATCCCCTTTGAGCTTTTGCTGAAATGCCAACTTCTTTCAGTGACAGACCCACCCTTTAAAAAATGACAAGCTTCATGTCAACCCGGTACATCCTATCCCTCTTTTCCTCTCTACACAGGGTGGAGCCAAAGCAGGTTTATAGTTGTAAGCACACAAAACATAGAGTTTATTCTTATATCATCATTTATTAATTATTGTATTATTTTTTCATATTAACAAATGTGAACCTATTTTGCCCCTCCTTGTGTTCGTCTCCAGAGCAGTTGCCATCTTTTCATACATAATATAATTCACTCCTTTTGGGGGGTTTATCATCTATCTCCCCCAGTTAGAACATAGGCTCCATTAGGTAGAAATTTTTGCCTGTTTTCTTTACTGCTGAATCCTCCACACCCGAAACATTGCCTGGCACATGGTAGGTACTCAATACTTTTGGTTCAATGAATTAATCAATATATACATAGAAAAATATCAAAAAGAAGTACAGAAAAGATTAATAGTGGTTATCTTCAGTTTCTATAAACAGGGGTGATTTTCATTTTTTATATTTTCTGTATTTTCCATAGTAAATATATACGATTTATATCATGAAAACCAAATTTTTAAAATTGATTTTAACTAGACATAGAAATTTCCGGGATTTTTTTCTGCTTATTGTAATATTTTTGGGATTGTCCATTTATTATTATGCATAATTTTTGTCCTGGCATATATTGCGGCATAAGGATCTGTGGGCAGAAGACAACTCAAAACAGAAGGCAAGTGGGCCAAAGAGAGAAATTTGAGGAGCTGAGGGAGTTGCAAATTGAGGCTACATAAGAGAATCACGCCCCAGAAATGCATTCCATCAGTCCCTGTATGAATCTGAGCGATCTTCATTTTCTTCTTCATCCCCCTTTCTCTCACGCTAGAGTGCTGCCAAGCAGTCCTGTTTCTAATTATTCTTGAACTTTAAGACAAGTTCAAGTTATGCCTCTTTTTAGACATTTTAATGAATTATTTTATTACACCTATACATTTATGATAAAGGTACATGAAGGAATCTATCTAATCAGTAACCCCCTTGATAAGAAATGTCACTGTTGCTGGATGAGGGGAGTGGAGGGATTGAGCATAAAAGAAATAAAGAAAAGAAAAAGATCTCATGGACATGGACAACAGTGTGGTGATTGCCAGGGGGCGGGGGGTGGGAGGAGATGGAGGAGGGCACGGGGGGATAAATAGAGATGGATGGAGACCTGACTCAGGGAGGTGAACACACAATACAGTGTACAGATGATGTGCTATAGAACTGCATAATTTCACTAACCAGAGTCACGCCAATAAATTCAATAGAAAATTTTTAAAAAGTTGAAAAAAGGTGACACCAAGAAATAAAATAAAATAAAATAAAATAAAATTAGACACACCAATATTTTTTTAAAAAAGAAAGAAATTTCACTGTCTATTCTGTATGGTACCAGTCAATACACCAACATAATCATAGTAGTAACAATACTAGTGGGATGATCTGGTATTTGTCAGATTATTCAACTCCACTTAGAGGAGCTGCAATAATTGTATGGAGTTTCTTCTCCTGGTTGAATGATAGCTTCGAGCCTGAGAGGACCATGCAAAAAGAAGATGCTGGCCAGGCAAAGTGAGAGCTGCTGGTTGACGTGTTTTCCCCACTCACCTACCACCTATTTTTGATTCGTCTTCACTGTGATTGGAAGACTGGAGAGGCTGAGCTATAAATTCTGAGACCCAGTGCCCGGTAAACTTTTCTGAGAAGAAAGTCGTCTGTCTTGCTTAATATAAGTTTCCTGTGATTCACAGGGTATACCAGGACTAAGCATGAAATATAGTGTAGAGGTTAAGAGCATGAGGGGTTGGAGAAAGATGGAATTTCATTTGAATTTTTGCTCTATCATCGACTAGCAGTATGGTCTTATCAAGTAGTTAACCTGTTGGAGCTTCACTTTTATCATTTACAAATGGGAGAAACAAGGATTCAATGAGATGCCATTTGCAAAGTGCTCAGTATTATGTATAATCACTATCAAGCGTTTAACAAATTATAGCTGCCACTATTTCTACTCTTACTACTATTATAATGTTCTTAACTAATACCTGCTTAGTTTGCCAGTAGGCAGGCTGGCAAGCTAGTCTTCTGGAGAATGAAGAGAAGGGAAACTTATTAAAAAGTATTAAAAAATAATATGCCGAAGGTTCCCAGCTTTGCACTAAGTGATGGCTGTTGATTACACTGTTTTACTTACTTACCTATTTATTTATTTACTATGATAGTTTTTCCATTACCATTTGTCCCCCCATACCTCTTTCCACCTCCACCCACCACCCTCCTCCCAACAATCAACATACTGTCATCCGTGTCGCTGAGTTCTTTCTCTGTTTTTCTTTTTTTGCTTCATGCCTCCATCCCCTTAACTCTCCCACAGAGCTGCCAGCCTGCTCTCTATGAGTCTGTCTCTATTCTGCTTGTTAGTTCAGTTTGCTCATTAGATTCCACATGAGTGGAATCACGTGGTAAAAATTTAACAGCAGAGCATTACTGTATAGCTACCACGGTGTCAAAAAGCTTGGTGCATCTTGACCTTAAATGATGCTGCTCTAGCTCAAGCTGTTCTTTGAGTATTTTAACAGTTGATACCTGTCCTGAATCCCTGCCATGGTGGAGAAATTTATAAATTTTATTTTTGCATGACAAAAAAATGAACCTAGAGCATCAACACGGTGGAGGATTGCAGGAATTTCCCTTGAAAAGCATGTGAAACCTAAAATTCAGTGGATGGACAAGAGGGAATTATAAAACACCACCATAAACCATAAAAAAACAATATCAGGGGAGAAGCTAACCCATTCATATTATACATTTGCTTCTTATCAAGGTTTCCTTCGATTAAATATAAATATAATTATAAACATCCATGTGGTATTGAAACAGCTGTCAGCACCCTAAGGAATCAGCCATCCCTCCCTCCCCGTAGGCCTTTGCTGCCCTACTGATCTTTTTTTTGTTTTTGAATCTAGCCTCATTACATTAATAGCTCGAAACCTTCTCAGGCATGTTAAAAATAGATTGTAAGAGAATTGAATGCAGTGTTTCCCTCCCCCCTCCCACTGCTCTTCTCGACTGTAATATAATGGCACTCCAAAGAAACAGTCCACGGAAATCAGAATTTTCTCAGCAGCTTGTGTGGGAAGTGCAGACTATTGTGAGCAAGTGTTACAGCCCACGGCTTGGCAGGAAGTCGTTTTAGAAAAGTTAACTGAACAAACACCTTCCATTGTCTACAGAGGTTGAAAGTCCAATGGAATCTCCTTATTTCTATCTCTAAGCCAACTTGGTGACTGTAAATACACTTAACCCTTTTGATTCTAGAGTCTCAGGTGTATTCAAATCTTTCTTTCTTTTTTTTTTTTTTCCTCACTGGTTCTTAACCTTTTCGGACTCTTGGACTCCTCTGGAGAATCCAGTGAGACAAGAAACCTATGTGTTCATTTTTCAGGACATCAGTGGCTCTTCCCCCCACTCCCACCTCCCACGTTGAGTTGTTCTATAGCTGATATGGGTAATCAATGGTCAAGGGAAAATCTATAAAAAAGAGAAGGTGAGAGTCTCCAACTTCCTCCATGCCACTCTAATGCATATTTCTCATTTCTTTCTTTGCAAGTTTATAAAAAACAAAAACAAAAAACTGAGCTTCTGACAATTTTAAAAGCTGTTAATCACTTTCATAGTCTCGTTTATTAAAGTGATAACACATAGGCTTAATTTTTCCCACTGTAATAAAACTAAAAGCATTAACATTTTAAATGAGCATACAAAAGAGTTAGAGTAGGAGGTAGAGAACAAATAGGCCATGTTTAACTTGGGCATGACTGTGTTGCATTTGAAATATTTTGAAGGGCATTGTGGAGATGTGGTAGGCACAGAATCATCATTCTACCTTGCTTCGGAGGGAAATTGCAAATGAAGGATTTTATTTATTTATTTATTTAACGTGTTTTGGTTAAAGTTAAGATCCTAAGATTTATCTGTTCAAAAGTGAAACTGGCTGACTTAGAAGATAAAAAGTTCATTGTCTTTGGGAATATTCAAGAGAAGGATACTACATTATTTGCCAAGAATATTGTAGAAACCATTTCTGTTCTCTCTGGCTAGATGACCTCTATTATACCTTTGCACATCTACAAGTATGCAAAGAATTTAGTTTGTCCATGGAAAGAAAACTTTTGTGATAACTTTTCTCTCAGTTTCTTTTCCTCTGTGCCTACAACCAAGACAGTGGCTTTAATTAGTGCTCAGATGGAGCTCCAACTCTACAATATCATTTATTTTTTGTGCGGCCTAATATATCTATGATGCTATTGTATGAGAGCTACCACTTCTTTCCCAATATTTTGAAGGTAACAAAGTGCCCTATCATCCACTGTGTATTGATTGCTGTCAATTGAGAAGAATGAAATCACGGTCTTGACACAGAGACACCTGATCAGATTACTGGGGAGGAGATTGCCCGGGGAAGTGGTGATCAGTCTAGGATGGGATTGGCTGAGATGCCAAATGCCTCTGGGCTCATGGAATTATGGGCCAGAAGATTTAAAATAAAAGAAGGGCTCTCTGGCTTTCTTGCTCTTTTCCTCAAGGATGCCTGGATGATCATGCTGCAGCTGCCTGCGTTTCCCAACAGAAGGTATTTTGGATGGGAAGGAAGTCCAGGCGCAGCCTAGGGTCGGGCTGGCCTGACAGAGGGTGGTAGGTTTATTCTCTGGGTGTCCTAGAGGGGACGGACTCTGAGGCAGAAGCCTGCCATTCTCCCAAAATTGTGTAGCTTTTGTATCTGATGTTGTTTTAGTTTATAAGCTGACCCTGTAAAAATAAGATAATTAAAAATATGGGGATTGATAGGAGAACTGAGGTGTTAAAGAGTTCAGCCCTAATTGATAGGTTTAACTGATTAAAGCTGTAACTAAAGAGTTAAAAATTTTAGACTTAATTGATAGGCTTAAGTGATTAAAGCTGTAAGTGACTAGTGTATGTGGGATGCTGTTACTCCAAAATTGTGTAGCTTTTGAATAAAGACTCCTTTTCCATATCACTAAACCTTTGTCTCCAAAATTTCGCCTAGAGGGTGGTGGAGGGCAGCAGGACCCCACTTGCTGTTCAGTAAGAATCTAACCTTCAGGAAAGAGTACATCTGAATTAAATGTTTAACAAGAACTTTAAAAAAGAGTTTTTTTTCAAACATGTTCATTAACTACTATTTGAGAGTTTATACTCACATATGTAAAATCATTGTTTTCTCATCTAAGACCATATCATCTGCTATCATCTGTGTGAGTATGTCAGGTGGAGAGCAACGGTGGCATTTAGCACCCAGGATTATTTTCCAAATGGATTCCTCAAGACAAAGGCACACTGTGAACTCCCTTACTCTGAAGCTTTCTGATAGCCCTGAATTTGGTATATGTATTAGTCAACCTGGGCTGCCATAACAAAATGCCATGGCTTAAACAATAGAAATATATTTTATCACAGTTCTGGAGGCTGGAAGTCTGAGATCAGGGTGCCAGCATGGTCAGGTTCTGATGAGAGTACTCTTCTGGGCTTGCAGATGGCCGCTTTCTCACTGTGTTTTCACATGGTCTTTTCTTGGTGTGTGGGTATGTATATATAGAGAGAGACAGACAGAGGAAGATGATTCAATCCATAAACATTTTCTGAATAAATTGCTAAATTAAGTGTAGAGCCAGGTGTGATGAAAGATACATTTTTTTTCGCTACGACAAACAAACAAAAATCAGAAAGACATTGACTTTGTTCCCAGGGGGTTGGAATTCATATGGGAAGATAAGAACTAAAAAGTACACAAATGAACTGTGCATTCAAAAGAAAAGCCCATATGTATTAAGCCTTGAGTAATCGGATTAGACTGGAAGCACAATCTATGTTCAGGGGATTATCGTGTGGTGAGAAAATCAGGGAAGATTCTGATCTCAGAGGGTACAGGACACGGGATGACCTGGGCTGTGATGGAAGGTTAGGATTTGAGGAGATCAGAGAAGGCCTCTTAGAAGAGATGATGGCTAATTAGTTACAGACAAGAGAATGGGGGAAGGTAGTGGACATGTCAAGCACAGAGGCACAATGGCAAGAAAGAGCCCACACAATGTGTGGGGGAACCCCCCCCCCCCATTTACTGCCACTGGAGGTGGAGGGCCAGGCGTGGAGTGGAGAGAGAAGAGATGGGGTAGCTGGTCAGGGCACCTACCATTGAGGGCTCTGTGGGCCGTGTTTTAACCTGCCGGTCAGAGGTCTTCAAACTGTAGGATGTTTTCTTCCAGTGAAAAGCTTATGCAGAAGCTTCATGGATATACCGGAGATGGGCAAAGCTACTCTAGCTGTGGCCAGGGTAGGGGTCAGAGTCCTGCCCCTCCAATACTGCCTCTGTTGTCATCCCTACAGTGATGCTGGTAGTGTAGACTGACATTCCTGTCACCTGATGATAGCAACAACCTCCTCTCCCAGTCTTGTCCTTTTTCTCATCTGCCCTCCACATTGCACCACAGAGCTTTCTAAAGATATTGTCATTCCCCTCTCGAAATCCCTGTAGTGGTTCCCAACTGCCTACGGGCACAAGCCTCACTTTCCATTCTCGCCAATCTCTCCCCATCACATTTGCACTCAGTTTAGGTTCTTCGCTGTACCAAGAAGTTTGCAGTTTCATCTTGTCCAGCCGTGGTTATGTTGTCTTCACTGCCTGGAATGGCCTCCAAACTTACCTTCCTGTAAGCCTCAGCTCAAAGGTCACTCTCACTTTGAGGACTTTCTAACTGCCTTTGCCCTCAAGTGGATCCGTTCATACCCTTCTTTGTGCCACCTGTATCAATAGGTGTAACTCCTATTACCGTAGCTCTGTTTGGGGGCAGATAGGAGAGATGTTAAGAAATTTGAACCAACAGGATCCAGTCAGAGAAAGGATATGGGTGAAAGAAGGATTTGGAGGAGCCCAGGGTGATGTCCAGGTTTTTCTCAGGATCAGTGCATTGTACTGTCAGAGAGAATATAGGAAGAGGAGGGTTCAGAGAGGGAAAGGAGAGCTCCCCTTTGGTGAAGTTAAGTGTTTGGAGCCTGTACATTGTTAGATACATGGGCCTGGACTGCAGGAAAAATATTTGGAAGCACACATTTGGGATGAATATGTAAATCCTTAGGAATGAAGGAGATTATTCTGGAGACTGGAGGGTGAGAGGGGGAAGGCGATGTAGACACGGTGATTAAGGAAGAAGGCGGGATGGGGGTAGGTGTTCTATATCACCCCAAGTCTACTTTCCCCATCATTTTGGTCCCTCAGGTGCACAGAGATAACAGTAGAATTTGATAAAAACTCTGTGAACAGAAAAGCTATGTTTGTTCTTCAGGGTTTTAGGCCACTGAATGGTCCAATGACGTGGTGAATCTTATCAACCGCCAGGCAACCTATCCTGCTTACTTAAAGGAGGGAATCTTTCTGCCCTCATAATATGTGATTGCATACAATACCAGCACCTGCGTGACCCAATATTTTAAAAAAGAAAAACTAGTAATATTTTTACAGTTCTTTGAGTTCTGAGTTCTTCAAACTGTAGGATGTTTTCTTCCAGTGAACTTTCTTAGTTCTTTGAGTTATTAAAGCTTGATCCTTTAAAAGATTTAGAAACTGTTGAGGAATATCCCTGAATGTTGTTCTTAGATATAGCAATACATTCCCACTGGAAATTATTTTCCTTAATTAACATACAAACACATAATACATTTTATAGCATATTATTCAAAAGATTCTCTGTTTATTTGTGTTTTTTTTTTCAACCAGGAAGAAATATCTTCTTGTCACAGGAAGGCAGAGAGTAGTAAATGCATAATTATAATGTATAAATGAAGTGGCTTCATCTTGTGATAAATACGGTGAATAGAGAATCCCCTTGAGTCAAGCATGTGGTAAGTTAAGTCATGTGAGCTATCAACAATGACCAACATGTGCAGGCATTTCTTAGTGTTAATATTTTTCATGTTCCCTCAGATCTATTCAAACACTGCAGAAGAACTTCCTTGTCAGCTCAAGGGAGCCTTTTAGCTTTTCTGGAGTACTACATTTCACTTAGCATTGATCAATAAGAATGGTCCCATTTTCCACTTGTGGGATGTGAAAGCTGGTCTCAGTTGTCTAGGGCACTGGATAGGGGCCCACTTTCCCACAGTGGGTCAATGAACAGGCGAGAGAGAGGGAGAGGGCAGCCCCATCTCAGCGAAAGCTGTTAAATCAGTCTTGGCAAATTGAGTAGCATGTCTCAACCAGGCTACACTTATCTCTATGTGGTCAATTAGAGGACGATCTCATGAGAAAAGAAAAGAAATAAAAAGGATGATGTCATTTCTTTTATAGCCTCCTTGGCATGATTCATGTAAATATTCATGGTAACACATGGGACGTATATATATTATCAGATTTGGGCTTGAATGTAGAGGCACCTTTGTAAAGAATAGCTCAACACGAACTATGTGTTTGTCTTGAGGAGGTATAAAATATTCAGAACTCATGTAAATTGGGACATAGACATAGGCCAAATTGTTTTCATTTTTTTCTGCTATATACCCGTAATTGTTTAATTTTGGTAGTATTATTTTTATGTTAAAGTGAAAAATATGACTTTAATTCTGTAAAAAAATGTACGATAATTTCCAGTTAATTTTATAAAAAAACTGTATTTAGCACTAGATCATATAATTTTAAAAAATTTTTTTTGTATTTTAAACTAGAACTCTATAAAGATGAGAGACTTACGCTTTTGTCTTCATTGAACTGTCTCTTGCTATTTTTATAAAAACAAAGATTTTTCATGTCACATTTTCAGATGTTTTAGGGGAAAAGGTTTCAAGAAGCATTTTAAAGCATACATAAGTTTGTACAAGTGTATTTTACTGAGAATAAATTTAATAGGAGAAATTTAAATGACATTTCAAGGTCAAAATAGAACGAGGAAGAAAAATAGGACATACTTTTAAGTTCTCTTTACCCCTGACCTTTACTATTCCAGGTCTATATGTGAG